>PVIA01008451.1:0-71623 GCA_004024845.1 Tonatia bakeri | reverse complement strand
AGTGAAATAAGCCAGGCAGTGAAAGACAAATACCACATGATCTCACCTTTAACAGGAACCTAAACAACAAAACAAAGAAACAAGGAAAATATAGTCAAACACACTGCATTAGAGGAGAGGCAGAAAGTGACCAGAGGAGAGAGAAGAGGGAATTTCAGGGGGAAAGGGGAAGGGTTTACAGGAACAAAGTTAAAAGACAGATGGACAAAAACTAGGGGGAGGGTGGTAATGGGAGGGAAGTTGGGAGGGAGGGGTGGGTGGGCTTGAGTGAGAGTAAAGGGGAGATAAATGTACTTGAACAATCATTAAAATAGAATTTAAAAAAAAAGGAAAAAAAAAGATGACAAAATATTCACTGCTAAATCTAGGTGTAGGGAGGGACACAGTGTTAGTCTGTACTTTCGCTTTCGTATTATTTCAACTTTTTCAAAAGAAAAGATCAAAATTCAAATTACAAATAGGATATATTAGTAGAGTATTAATTTCATAAAACCATTTACTATTTAAATATCAAGTAGTGTAAGTTTACTTGAAATAATAAGTTTATAAAATGAAATTACAAATAACTCTTCAGGAACTCTTGGGTTATAAAGCTCATTTATATTAACATTTCTGTCTTCTCCTAGAAATCCTTTTTTTCAGCTTATTCTTTTTGAGTCTCACCTGAATAGCTTAAAAGTAGGCATTGCAATTTGGCCTGCATATTTATAGAAAATAGCTTAACATAAATAAAACTAAAATTTTTGCTTGAAGAATGAGAAAGAAACAAAATTGCAGGAATTCACTGCTGATGTTTACTTGTGCCAAGGCTGTATCCAAAGGTCATCCTACACCGGGAAACTTACCCAGAAAGCCTGAGTTCAAACTCAAAAAGTTTCTTGAACAGCTTTTATAGTTATCTATTTCATAGCAAAACACAATCCCAACAACTCTCAAAAAGTCTCTCTCCCAAAAAAAGGGCGGGGGGGCTTTATCGAGCCACAGCTAAAACATTTCTGGCTCATGGTTAAGATATGTAAAAAACTTCTCAGTAAACTGGTCTATTAGAAGTCCTTGGTAACCCACGTGTAATGTATGACCATTTGCTCATAAAGTCCAAAATTTTTATTTGATTTGTTTATAATTTTTTAAAAGACTATGTGTTTAAACAGCTACTTTTTAAAGACTAACAACTAGTCCACAAATGCACCTCAACTAAGTTTCTGAGATAAATCCCCCAAATTAATAGGACACCTAAAAATGCAAATCCCATTAAACTAGTGCACTTACCTCTCTTTCAGCTTCTTTTAGTATGGCTTCTTTCTCCTTTACTCGCTGCACAAACATCTGCTTCATCTCTTCCTCCTTCCTGTGGAGTTCCCCATAAAACTCGTGTCTTTTGGCTTCATAGGTCTCTTGAAGACTAAACAGTTTTTGTAGTATTCTCATGTTAAAAAGATGGTGTGACAAATTTGCAAAAATTCAAATATTTCAGGTTAAGCCTCATAACTATACCATGTATCAACACCATACATAGAGCAACTGAAACATGAGATTTCCTGTATCAGGAATCATACAAAGCCACCAGTGCTACAGCTATCAGAGAGCACTAGAATTTTGAAAATTCTGCTTTGTCAAGTCCTTCACTATAAGTGCTGTCATTTTACATCAAAGGAAGTCCTCTTTCAATCTTTGTTAATTTGGCATCATTGTGTCTGGAAACTAAGCTCAAAGTTCTGAAGTCATCTTTGACATTCCCTTATCCTTATCTTTGTATCTGATCACCAAGGTCTATGAGTTTAGCCTGTGACCCTGACACATCATTTAAATCCAGCCTTAGGATGGCTACAGCAATCCTGTTAGAGCCCAACTTGATGTTTATGATTTTCTATCTTCACTAGTGGAATAATCTTATAATTGATTTCTGGGCTTTTAGTTCTTTCTTTCGCTTTGTTGCTCATCACTCCTAAAACTTTTCACCAAGACCACAGAGCTCACTATCTTTTTTCTCTGCATTAGAGTGATGTTTTCTGCAAAACAAGGTTTCAATCTTTTAAAGAACACTTAAGAAACTTAACAATAAGGCCTAATTCCACCTTTCCACATTCATTTTTTACCAAAAAAATCCAAACCACCTTAGGTTCCAGCCATACCAACCTACCAACCTACTCATTGTTCCTAAAATGCCACTCACTTCATGCTTTATCTTGTTGCATCTCTACTTCCAATGTCATTGCCCTCTTCCGAGCCCACCCCTCATTCTACCCAGCTCTTCCTAAGTCCAAATTCAAATGCAACTTCCACTACAGAGACTTTTCCAGCCTCCCCCACTAGAGCTAGCTGTTCTTCCAAGCACTTGCATGGCACTTTGTTTACATCTCTCTCCTGACATTTATATCCCACCTGCCTCTCTTGTAATAGATCATCATCTTAGCAACCCACTTCTGCAGCAGAGCTCTCTAGACATTTCAATTTCTTCATAAATATTCACTTAATGACAAATTGTCAGGATGTAGACCCAAATTTAACCAAGTAGAATAAACACTGTCCAATCTGAAATATGATAAATTAAGAAATTTTACTAGTTTTAAATATTATAATAGGAGAAATAAATCTTTTAAGTATAGAATTCTATAAGTTCAAGGAAAATAGAGTAAGAAATGTTGCGTAATAGTCATCACAGCTGCTAGTGAGTGTGGAATACATAGCAGGTATTCAGGGGAGGAACAGGTACTAAACACTGTCTTTAAGAGCATGGATGGACCTGGATGGAACATTATGCTAAGTGAAATAAGCCAATCAGAGAAAGACAAGTACCATATGACTGCACTCATATGTGGAATCTAATGAACAAAATGGACTAGCAAACAAAATAGAAACAGACTCACAGATGGAGATAACAGACTGACAGCTGTCAGAGGGGAGGGGGATTGGGAGGCTGGGTGAAAAAGGTGAATGGATTAAGCAAATGAAAATAAAACTCACCGACACAGATAACAGTATGCCGATTACCAGAGGGAAAGAGAGTTGGGTGGAGGTAGAAGAGGGCAACAGGAGATAAATGGTTATAGAAGGAGACTTGACTTGAGATGGTGAACACAAAATTCAATATGCATATGACTTGTACCCCTGAAACCTACATAATCTTATTAACCAATGTCACCTCAATAAATTCAGTAAGAAGTTAAAAAAGAATAAAGCTTACAAAAATACAAAATGCTCTAGATAACCACATAAATGCTTCCAATCTCAAGGGGTCATTTTAGTCTTTACCAGATTTCTTGTTTTTCTGTATTTGTTTCAGTCTTATTTTAAAGATGTCTCTAAAGTCTAAATCTATCTGGCTACTTTCATCATTTTCAGAAACTTCACCACATTTGAGTGATCCTAAACAGGGTTGGTATTCTTTAATGACAAATTTGGTTTAAATAACATCTTGAATTCATATCAAATTTGAGTTTAAAAAAGTTTTCATTAATGTATTTATATTAGTACTTGAGTTGCTTAGGGGGAAAATAAATCTACCCAGCAAAAAGACCTAACATTTGTTGAATAGTTGCTATGAGCATGGCACTTTTCTGGACTCTTGTCACTATCTAACTCATCGCCACTAATGGCAACCATGAAGAACAAATGTCAATACTCTTCTTTACAGTTCAGAAAACTAAAGCTCAGAGAGGTAATCTGCCCAAAGTAACACAACTGGTAAGTTAAAAGGTGAGGTGGAAACCCGATCAGACCAGCCGCAAAGTCATCTTCCTAACTACCATCAACAGACTACACTGAAGAGAAGCCTCAGCAAAAGATCAAAAGAATGACTGCTCTGCACATTTCCCATCTCACTACAGTGCTTTCTAACTTGGACATTGTAAATTATAAACCTAACTGCAAGTACAGGAACCTATACTATATTTCAAAAGATGGTAAAGAAACCCTTAGATCTGAAAGGAAATGGTTTATATACTGTTGTAAAACTAATCAACCATTGTTTATGATAATGGGTTTATTTCCTTTTAAATAACAGAAAATTTTATTTTTTAAATATATTTTATTGATTATGCTATTAAGAGTTTTCCCACTTCCCATCCTTCATTCCCCTCCACTCTGCACACCCTGTCCCACCCACATTCCCCCACTTTAGTTCATGTCCATGTGTCATAAGTTCTTTAGCTTCTACATTTCCCATACTATTCTTGCCTTCCCCCTGGCTATTTTCTACCTACCATCTATGCCACTTATTCTCTGTACCTTTTCCCCTTCTTTCCTCCTCCCATTCCCCTGTTACTAAGCCTCCATGTGATCTCCATTCTGTGGTTCTGTTCCTGTTCTAGTTATTTGCTTAGTTTGTTTTCGTTTTTGTTTTAGGTGTGGTTGTTAATAATTGTGAGGAGTTTGCTGTCATTTTACTATAGATGATTTTATCTTCTTTTTCTTAGATAAGTCCCTTTAACATTTCACAAAATAAGGGCTTGTTGATGAAGAACTCCTTTAACTTGACCTTATCTGGGAAGCACTTTATCTGCCCTTCCATTCTATATGAAAGCTTTGCTGGATAGAGCAATCTTGGATGTAGGTTCTTGCCTTTCATGACTGGAATACTTCTTTCCAGTCCCTTCTTGCCTGTAAGGTCTCTTTTGAGAAATCAGCTGACAATCTTATGGAAACTCCTTTGTAGGTAACTACCTCCTTTTCTCTTGCTGCTTATAGGATTCTCTTTAATTTTAATCTTGGGTAATGTAATTATGATGTGCCTTGGTGTGTTCCTCCTTGGGTCCAACTTCTTTGGGACTCTCAGCTTCCTGGACGACTTCCTGGAAGTCTATTTCCTTTGCCAGATTGGAGAAGTTCTCTTTTATTATTTGTTCAAATAACTTTTCCACTTGTTGCTCTTCCTCTTCCCCTTCTGGTACCCCTATAATTCAGATGTTGGAACATTTAAAAATATCCTGGAGGCTCCTAAGCCTCTCCTCATTTTTCTGAATTTGTGTTTCTTCATTCTTTTCTGTTTGGTTTTTCTTTCTTCCTTCTGTTCCACTCCATTGGTTTGACCCAGTTTTGTTCCCATCACTATTGGTTCCCTGAGCATTTTCCTTCATTTCACTTAGCGTAGCCTTCATTTTTTCATCTAATTTGTGACAAAATTCAACCAATTCTGTGAGCATCCTGATCACCAGTGCTTTCAACTGTGCATCTGACAGACTGGCTAGCTCTTCATTGCTTAGTTGTATCTGCTGTGGAGATTTGATCAGTTCTTCCGTTTGGCTTTTTTTTTTTTTTTTGGTCTTGTTGGGCCTGTTACATATCAGGGGTGGAGCCTTAGGTGTTCACGGGGGGGGGGGCAACCCAGTTGCTGGGTTGTGACACCATATGTGGGGGTGGGGTCCAAGAGGGAACAATGGCGCTTGCTCCGCTCTCTGTTGGCTCTCAGTCCCTTCCATTGCTTCCCTCAAGCAAACTGGGCCTTTCTGGTGCTGATTCCTGTGTGGGTGGGCTTGTGTACGTTCTAGGACCCTACAGTCTCTCCAATGAACTCTCCTGTGAGGCTGGAAGTTTCTCCTGGCGCCTCAACTTGCACAGGTGTTTTCAATTGGTGTTTTGAGAGTTTATTTCCTGGTGCTGGGACCTTGGGTTGGGCAGTCTGCCTTGCTCCCCAGTTTCGTCTGGTTTATCTGTACGTGTGAATGTGGGATCACCAGGTCAGTCAGCTGCCTAGAGCGCAGTGCCCCACTTCACAATCACCGCCTTGCTGGGTCTGCCTGTTGCCACCCTGAGTCCAGGGTCTGCCAGCCGCTGCCTGCACGCCCAGGGTCCGCCAGTTGCCATCTTGCATGCCTGGAGTGCCCTGCATTCCTGGTGCCACCGCTTTTTGTGCTATGACCCCTTTCTGCCTGGCTGTCCAATACTGATCTGGATGAATGTGTCTATTTTAAGTCCTTGGTTGTTGGACTTCCATACAGTTCAATGTTCTGTCAATTCTGGTTGTTATTTTGTTTCTCAGTTGTTGTCGTCCTTAGTTTGGTTGTGCGAGGAGGCTCAGTGTGTCTACTTACACCTCCACCTTGGCCGGCAGTCCTATAATGGGTTTATTTATCAAACAAAAATGAAAAACAGTTTTTTTGCTATACTACTCCCTTTTTTAGTATAAAAGTAGCTTGTTGTTATAAATGTTTAATGTATATAACATAGTAGTATAATTGCAAATATCACCAATTAAAAGCAAAGTTGAAAACCAAAAAGGAAAAAAATAATTCTCAGATGCTTCTGTTGACCAAGAAAACCACTCCAGTCCTTTCACTTTGTTTCATGTTAGTTTTAATAAGCCTGATGGACTTTTTCCATTTCTACTTCAGACTAAATGCTTAGAAATTAACTATGTATTTATTGAGAGTTCCAAAGACACAAACTTTTATGACACAAAAAATTATGTTTCAGACAACAAGGGCTTGACACTAGAAACCAACCTCAAGGAAAAAACTCAAAAACATTCAAACTCATGGAGACTGAATAGCATGTCATTAAACAATGCTTGGGTTAATGATGAATGAGATCAAGGAAGAAATCAACAAGTTTCTGGAAACAAATGAAAATGAATACACAACAGTCTACAGCAAAGGCAGTCCTGAGAGGGAAGTTCACAGTGATACAGGCCTACCTAAAAAAGATGGAAACATTTCAAATAAACAACCTAACCCTACATCTAGAAAAACTGGAGGAACAATAACAAAGACAGCCTAAAGTAAGTAGAAGTAAGAAAATAATCAAGATCAGAGCTTAATTAAATGACAGAGTAAAAGAACAATTCAAAGTATTAATAAATCCAGAAGCTGGTTCTTTGAAAAGATAAACAGAATTGACAAGCCTTTAAGCAGATTCATCAAGAAAAAAAAGAGAAGCCCCAACTAAATAAAATCAGAAATGAAAGAGTAGAAATTACAACTAATACCACAGAAATACAAAGGATTGTAAGAAACTGTGAACTATATGCCCCAAAATTTGAAAACCTGGGTGAAATGGAAAAATTTCTAGAAAAATATAATATTCCAAACTGAACCAAGAAGAAGCAAAAAGCCTAAACAGATTGATAACAGCTGGTGAAATTGAAGCAGTAATGAAAAAACTCCCAACACACAAAAGCCTTAGACCAGATGGTTTCACAGGAGAATTTAACAAAACATTTAAGGAAGAGCTAAGACCTATACTTCTCAGACTATTCCAAAAAATTCAAGAAGAGGGAAGACTACCAAACTCTTTTTGTGAAGCCAGCATCATCCTAATCCCAAAATCAGATAAAGATACAACAAACAAAGAAAACTACAGGCCAGTATTGCTGATGAACACAGATGCTAAAATCCTGAACAAAGTACTGACAAACAGCATCCGGAAATACACCAAAAAGATTATACACCATGATCAAGTGGGATTCATCCCAGGGGTGCAAGGATGGTACAATTTTTGAAAACTAATACACATAATACATCACATAAACAAAAGGAGAGACAAAAATCACATGATCATATCAGTAGATGCAAAAAAAAGCATTTGATAAGGTACAGCACCCATTTGTGATAAAAACACTCAGCAAAGTGGGAGTACAGGGAGCATACCTCCACATAATAAAAGCCATATATGAAAAAGCTACAGCTAACATCATACTCAACAGACAAAAACTTAAAGTTTTCCCACTAAGATCAGGAACAAGACAAGGATGTCCTCTTTAACCACTTCTATTCAACACAGTATTGAAGTCTTAGCCACAGCAATCAGACAAGAAGAATGAAAAGGCATCTAAACTGGAAAGAAGGAAGTAAAACTGTAATTGTTTGCAGATGACTGTTGGGGACCACCCTGCCTGGTCTCAGGAAGCTGTAACCCCCCCCCCCCCCGACTTAGGCTGAGTGAAGGACCTCCGGACCAGGAGCCACTAAGGAGACAAAATTTATTTCCCTGGCATGAACGCTGCCTGTTCTGTGTCTGACCTCCAATGTTTGATCAGTTAGCCAATGACGGGTAATATTTCCCACGGAGGGAATCGCCTGACAGGCATGATCACATGGAGGCCTCAGGGAAGAGATTCACGGGGCTGTGGAAATGAAGGGGTGATCAACATCAACCCCTGCTCCCTCGGCTTTGTCAAAGCCTGAGTCTTTGTTCTTAGATGTGAGAAATCCAAGTCTCCTGGCTGCCTTTGTCACTCTTGCCCAACTCAGGCCTTCGGAAATAGCAAAGGGGTGCAGCCCAGACCAGAGATGGCAGAACCCCAGGGTAATCAGGCCTGGGATATAGAATATGCAAGATCCTGTGAGATCTGTTTGCTAGAGGATGTTATTAACTTGGAATTTAAAGGCACAGACAGGAAACCTTTGGTACCTGTAGTCCTTTCATATGATAAAACTCCAATCTCTGCCCAGAATCACAGCAGGAGTTCTGTCAGCACCTTTGTAAGTCACCTATTCCCTTTGATCCTTTTGCCAGACTATAAATCCACAAACTGAGTCTGCATTCTTAATAAAAATCTGCTTGGGAATGGGAACGGGATGCTCTCCAGGACAGTGAGTGGCCGTTCTGTCTTTATTCCCCCACAGGACCTGGTTGTCTCTGTGTATGTTTTTCTTGTGTTTCAACGTGCATCCACAGCATGGATGGATACTGCTGGCTGTTATCCTCTACAGATGACATGATAGTGTACATAGAAAACCCTATAGTCTCCAACAAAAAACTACTCAACCGAATATGTGAACTTGAAAAACAGCAGGATACAGAGTAAATATGCAGAAATTGAAGGCATTTTTGTACATCAATAACGAAATGGCAGAAACAGAAATCAGGGGAAAAAATCCCATTTGCTAGCAACAAGAAAAATAAAGTACCTAGGAATAAACCTAATCAAGAAGGTAAAAGACCTATACTCAGAAAAGTATACAACACTGCAGAAAGAAACTGAAGAAGATACAAATAAATGGAAGCACATACCATGTCCATGCATTGGAAGAATTATCATCAAAATGTCCACAATACCCAAAGCAATTTATAGATTCAAAGCAATCTCTCTTAAACTATAAAATTACATATTTCACAGATATAGAACAAACATTTCAAAAATTTATATGGAACCATACATGACCCTGAATAGCAACAGCAATTATGAGAAAGAAGAACAAAGTAGGAGGGATCATCATACCTCACAAGTAAGTATAGTATAAGGCCACAGTAAACGAAAGTCTGGTAATGGCATAAGAAGAGACACATAGGTCAGTGGAACAGAATATAGAGCCCAGAAATAAACCTGTCTCTACAGTCAATTAATATTTGACAAAGGGGGAGAAGCATAAAATGGAATAAAAATAGACTCTTCAATAAATGTTGTTAGCGTATCTGGACAGCTACATGTAAAAAAATGAATTTGACTACCAACTTACACTACACACAAAACTAAACTGAAGATGGATAAAACTCTTAAACATAAGTTGTGATACCATAAAAGTCTTAGAGCAGACCATAGACAGGAACATCTCAGATATTCCACAGAAATATTCCAGAGCAATAGTTTCACTGATATGTCCCCGAGAGCACTGGTCATAAAGGAAAGAATAAACAAATGGGATTTCATCAAAATAAAAAGCTTCTGCAAAGCTAACAAAAACATTAGCAAAATGAAAAAGAAACCAACTGTATGGGGAAATATATATGCCAATGTATCTCAGACAATAGTCTGATCTCCAAAATATATAAAGAACTGACATGACTCCATTCCATGAAAAGAAACAACCCAATAAAAAATAAGCAAAGGTCCTGAACAGACACTTCTCTAAGGAGGATATAAAGAGGGCCCAGAGACATATGAAAGGATGCTCAGCATCACTAGCTATCAGACAGATGCAAATTAAAGCCACAATGAGATATCACTTCACACCAGTCAGAATGGCCATCATAAACAAATCAACAAACAACAAGTGCTGGCGAGGTTGTGGAGAAAAGGGAACCCTTGTACATTGTTGGTGGGAATGCAGACTGGTACAGCCACTGTGGAAAGCAGTATAGAAATTCCTCAGAAAACTAAAAATGGAACTGCCTTTTGATCCAGCAATTTCAGTGCTGGGATTATATCCTAAGAATCCTGAAACACCAAACAACCTATGCACCCAATATGCATAGCATCGCAATTTATAATAGCCAAGTGTTGGAAGCAAAGTAGGTGCCCATCAGTAAATAACTGGATCAGACCTGTGGTGCATTTACAGAATGGAATACTATGCAGCATAAAGAAAGAAGGAGCTCCTACCCTTTGTGACAGCATGGATGGAACTGGAATGCATTATGCTAAGCGAAATACACCAGGTTGTAAAAGACAAATACCACATGATCTCACCTTTAACAGGAACCTAATCAACAAAACAAACAAGCAAAATATAACCAATGACACTGAAATTGAGAACAGGCTGACAGTGACCAGAGAGGAGAGGGGAGGGAAGTTTAGGGGAAAAGGGTGAAGGTTTGCGGGAACAAGTATAAAGGACACATGGACAATAATGGGGGAAAGGAGAGGTGGAAATGGGAGGGAGGTGGGGAAGTCTGGGGGGTCAGGGTAGGGGGAAAGGCAGAAAACTGTACTTGAACAACAATTAAATTTAAAAAAAAGGAAAAAACTGTGGTACATTTACACAATGGAATTCTATGTAGCAAAAAGAAAAAAGGAGCTCCTACCCTTTCCAACAGTATGGATGGATCTGGAGAGCATTATGCTAAGTGAAATAAACCAGGTGGTAAAAGAAAAATACCGTATGAGCTCGCCTATAAGTGGAACCTAATCAACAAAACAAATAAGCAACCAAAACATAATCAGAAACACAGAAATAAAGAACAAACCTAGAGTAACCAGAAGGGAGGGGGAAGAGGGAAAACAGGGGAAGGTCCATCAAGGAACATGTTTAAAGGACCCATGGAGAAAGCCAAAGGGGTGTAGAATTGAGAGTGGGAGGTGGGGGTAGGTTGGTCAGGCAAATGCTTAAGCTAGAAAATATAGACTACTGTACCTGAAGAACAATAAAAAATAAATTTTAAAAAGAAAAATTCTTATAACTCTAAAAAAGAAAAAGTTATGTTAAACACTTAAGCTAACTTTAAAATACTACAAAATCCTTCCTTTTAAAACTAAGTCTCAAAATACTTCAAAGACAGTGATTTTCTACTCAAATGTTAAAGGTGATTGGGAACAAGATGGGTTAGGTTAACTAATTAACTTGGGGATTTAAGTAGTTTATAAAACTATGTTTTCTATAGCTTAAATAATTGAAGATCAGTTAGTTAAAATGATAAAAACATAATGTCGATTACTTGGACTTCATAATAAGCCCATGATCAGTGCTAATAGAGTAGGACACTAACCATGACTCAGCAGAAACATTCAATAAAATGTAAATGCAATAGGCTGAAGGACTGGCAATGAAGAGGGCTGGGTAGTAAAGAGAAACAAAAGCCATCCTAACAGGTTCATGTAACTATTTTTTTATTCATATATAGATTCATATTGAGAGACAGACTTTACATGCCAAGCAAATTATGAGTATTGTTATATATACCCCAGATTATGGGAAAGATTCCCCAGAAAATTGGATGTAACTTCTGGAAACTACGAAAGTAAAACCTTCCTAAGATGTCAGGCTATAATGAACTATAGAGCTTTATTAAATAATTTATCTGCAAATGAGAAAGTACCAAGAGAAGAGATATTTGCTGTACCTGACCCAAGAAATGCATACATTTCAGGCCTACTCTCCTTGATGAAACGTCGTCTGTCTGAAGGAGAGTAGGCCTGAAAAGGGCACAGGACTTAGACTCCTAGGCATACATGCAAAGGCTACCTCACATGGTATCCAGTTACCTCCCCATTTTTCTTGCTTGTCCTCTGCAAGCAACATACAGTCACTGCTCCATATGTGACTTGTGTAACCTGGTCTAAACTGGTTACCCCTTTTCCAATTTTCCATTTTTTATCTGATCAGTAAGCAGATGCCTCCCAAACTGATGAAATGCTCCATAAGTGGATGGTCTCAGCAGTCATTGACTCTGATGCCTACCACCGATCTACCTCCTTTTGGTATCATTACTCTGATTACCTTTTGGAGCACTACCTCTCCACCATGGATACAGGCTGGTGGGACAATTAATCAGTTTCATCCCACCCCTTGCCAAAACATGGGTGCCTGTCTTAAGCTGGGCGTACTGAACGCATGATAGCCTATTCCTGGGCTATGAATTGTTGAGCAGAGAACAAAGAGGCTGGAAATGGTTTCAGTTCATTCCTTCCACTCTCAGCACTGGAATAAAACTCATTTCTACTTGTTCTAAACATTCCCTTTGAATCTGTCTAAGTCTTGGCCTATTCAGTCTTTCAACTATTGCTCTTTTTGTTTTAGATGGAGTGATCTTTGTTACTTTCTAAGAATTATAAAGGAAGCAACTGGATTGTATTGTACCGCTGCACTTAAACAGTGAAAACCTGATCCTCAACTTCATGGCTGACCTTTTTTTCTTAAAGTCTTCTTCACTTAGCTTTCAAGACATGCCACTGTTAGTTTTCCTCCTTCCTCTACCCAAAGCTTCTCAATCTCTTCTATTGTTTCCCCAGCCAACAAATATTGAAGTGACTCAAGGCTGTTTTCAATGCATTTTTCTTTATAGATGTACTTCTCTCTCCAAGCAATTTCATCCATACTCATATATTCAATGAACCATCTAAATGTGAAATAAGATAGTTGGCGAAAGACAAATACCACATGACCTCACTTATAACTAGAATCTAATGAACGAAATAAACTAACAAGAAAAATAGAACCGGAAACATGGAACAGACTGATAGCTGAAGGAGGGGAGAATAGAAGGGAGAGTGGTGAAAGGAAGGGGAAAGAACTAGTCAAAGAACATGTATGAATGATTCATGGTCATGGACAACGAAGAGGCGACTGACAGTGGGCTAGATGGGTAGGCTGGGTGGAGGGGGGCAAATGGAAAAATGGGACAACTGTAATACAATAAACAAAAAATAAATAAATTGTTTTGGCCCAGCCCTCTACTCTAGGCTCCAGCTAAATATACAAAGTGCCATTTTACATTGTTACTTGGATGTTTCAGAGGAAAATTGAAAGTCAGCAGATCCCAAACTGAGCTTATGATCTCCATCATGCCAATCACTGCTGCCCCCATCCTGGTCAAAAAAGCTACTTCCTCCAGAGACACCTATCTTGATGAATGGCACCACCTAGTCAAAAACCATAAATCCAGGACACTAAGCTGAGTTCTGGCCAAGATGGAGGCGTAGGTAGAAACTCTTTGCTTCCTCACACAACCAAAAGGAGGATAACAACCAATCTAAAAATCAATAAACAAACAGAAGTGCCTGAAAATCAAACTACATTGAACTCTGACAACCAAGGAATTAAAGAAACAGTCAACCAGACCAGTAAGACAGGTGGACAGAGAGAACCCATGGCAAGGTGGCAGACTGTGCAGGCGGGGCTGGCTGAACAGGAAACTGAGACTCAGAGCTCACTATGGACTACCAATGTGGGGGTTGCTGCGGTGGGAGAAACTCTCGGTCTCACATGAGAGTTCACTGGACAGTGGGGCTAGAGCCAAGCAGGTGAGTTACCTTATTCCCTCTCTGGCCCCTCCCCAACAGGCAGTGTAGAAAAGACGGTTGCCCTGCCCTGGTGAATACCTAAGGCCATGCCCCCTTACAACATAACAGGTACACCAAGACAAACAAATGGGGCCCAAATGAAAGAACAGAGCAAAACTCCAGAAAGAGAGCTAAGTGATGAGGAGATAGCTAACCTATCTGATGCAGAGTTCAAAGTCCTGGTAATCAAAATGCTCACAGAACTAATTGAGCTCAGTCACAAAATGAAAGAGCAAATGAAGGATACCCAAAGTGGAATAAAACAAAATATTCAGGGAACCAACAATGACAGAAAGGAAACCAGGATTCAAATCAACGATCTGGAACAAAAGGACGAAATAAACATTCAAATGGAACAGAATGAAGAAACAAGAATTCAAAAAAAATGAAAAGAGGCTTAGGAACCTCCAGGACAACTTTAAACATTCCAATATCTGAATTATAGGGGTGCCAGAAGGAGAAGAACAACAGCAAGAAATAAAAACTTATTTGAAGAAATAATGAAGGAAATTTTCCCAAATCTGGTGAAGGAAATAGACTTCTAGGAAGTCCAAGAAGCCCAGAGAGTCCCAAAGAGGTTGGACCCAGAGAGGAACACATCAAGGCACATCATCATTAAGTTACCCAATATTAAAGATAAAGAGAAAATCTTAAAAGCACCAAGAGGAAAGGAGACAGTTACCTATGAAGGAGTGCCCATAAGACTATCAGCTGATTTCTCAAAAGAAACCTTACAGGCAAGAAGGGGCTGGCAAGAAGTACTCAAAGTCATAAAAGTCAAGGACCTACATCCAAGATTACTCTCTCCAACAAAGCTATCATTTAGAATGGAAGGGCAGATAAAGTACTTCCCAGATAAGATCAAGTTAAAGCAGTTCATCATCACCAAGCCTTTATTATATGAAATGTTAAAGGGACTTATCTAAGAAATTGGAGAAGATCAAAAACAATGAACAGTAAAATGACAACCAATTCACAGCTATCAACAAATGAACCTAAAAAAAAGAAAAAGAAAAACAACAAAAACAAAAACTAAGCAAACAACTAGAACAGGAACAGAATCAGAGAAATGTACATCACATGGTGGGTTTTCAGTGGGGAGGGTGAGGGGAGGAATGGGGGGAAAGGTACAGGGAATAAGAAACATAATTGGTAGGCATAAAGTAGGCCGAGAGAGGTAAAAAATGGTATAGGAAACAGAGGACTCAAAGAACTTATATGTACAACCCATGGACATGAAATGGGGGGGGTAGAATGTTGGAGGGTTGGGGGATGCAGTGCGGAGGAGGGATAAATGGAAAAAAATTGGGAAAACAATAATAGCATAATCAATAAAATATACAACCCCCCCCCCCCACGAATTCAGGAGACTATAAGTCTTCCTCTAGAATCTTCTGGCATCTCCTACTTCTTCATCTTATCATATCTACACAATCGCTCAGTTTTTCAGTTTCATTTTCTAGAAGATTCTCAAACATGACTAATTCTATTTTCATTGCTGTTACTTTAGTCCCAGCAACACTCTCCCAACTGATTTCTCTTAAGCATCTTTGTATATTCCTTTAATACCTTCTTTACATTATAGCTAAGAGTGATTTTTAAAAAATGACATTATGATATCATTCCTTCAATGACTCTGCCTTTCCCTTAGGACAAATACCAAATTCTCACTAGGGCCTCCATAGTTTGACTCCTGCCTACCTGTTCTCTCAACCTCATGCCATTCCCACCATCTCCGCCCCAGGTGTACTGAATTTCTTCCAGAGTGTTAAAGATGCCATTTGCTCTCTGCCTACAGATCTTTGCACATACCTTGCTCTGTTTTCCCCATGTTATTATAGCTCAAAATTGTAACTGCCTCAAGGGAGTCTTACCCAATTTTCTGAATTAAACCAGGAAACTGTCCCCTGTTATATACTATTTCTTGTTAGTGCACATTTCACAAATATAATTTATGGTATGGTTAGCTGTTTGATTTTGCCCTTCCCTATAAGAATTAAGCTACATGACAGTCAAAACTATATGACTGTAGGATAAGTGGAGGCAGTCTGGCTTCCTCACCCAGGTGTCTTGGTAACTAAGGGAAGCAGTGTTCCCATAACCTTGAACAGGCCTGATTAGTAGTGTTCTCATAGCCTTGAGACTTGGTCCAATAAACTGTTCCCATAACATGCTCAAATGTGTGCTCAAAAGGTGTGCTCAAATATGCAGAAATATGCTATATTATAAAATTTTCTGGCTTTTTGCCAGGTTTGTTTGCTCTAGTATTTAAAGGGGGCTAGGGGGCCCTGGATGGTGTGGTTCAGTGGATTGGGCGCTGGTCTGTGAACCAAAGCGTCACCAGTTTGATTCCCAGTCAGGGCACATGCCTGGGTTGCGGGCCAGGTCCTCAGGAGGGGGCGCACAAGAAGCAACCACATATTGCTGTTTCTCGCCTTGTCTTTCTCCTTCCCTTCTCCTCTATCTAAAAATAAATAAAATCTTTAAAAAAATAGAAAAAGGGTCTAGGGGCTCCCTGCTGGGTGCCACGACATGTGCCATGCTACACAGCAAGAGCCACAACATGTGCTACGCAGAGACAAGCAGAGGGATATGCAGCTTGCAGTATGAGTGGCTTGACCACCTGTGAATAAAGGCATGTCAGACATCCCAATGGCTCCATGAATATTCTGCCTGAATACCGCAAACCTGTCAGACCTTGAATGGTCGCAACATAATGACCACATTCAGTATTATATCTCCCGCATTTAGTCCAGAGCCTTGTAAACAGAAGACACTTTAAAAATACTAGTAATTTTACTTAGTATTATTCACTGTTGAATCTCAAATTAACTTCTTCTCCCCAAGCTCCAGGTTTACTTATAAAATAACCGACTCAAATTCTTCACCCAAATATGTTATAAGCAATTTAAATTTAACATGTCTCAAACCTCTCTACCAACCATAACACCCCAAACTTACCCCTTTCCCAATCTTGCTCAATTCATAAACATCACCACCATCCATACAGTGTCTCAGGTCAAAAATGGTGACTGGAGTCACCCTCAATTCGACTCTTTCTTTATGTCCTATGTCTAACCATCAATGAGCCCTATTAACTTTACCTTCAAATTACAAATCCTAAGTATGCTTCTGACAACCACTACCACTACTACCCTAATCCAAGCCTCTATCTTCTCTTGCTTAGACTACTATAGTGGCTTCCCAATGTGGTCCCCTAACTTCCACTTCTGACCATATTCCCATATTCTATTCTCCACACAGGGTGAGAGTGTCTTTGTCCCACTCCCACCTCTGAAGCTCAACAAGGGCAGGGTCTCTCTTTAATCCTACAGTGCATACATACCTAGTGACTAACATCATGCTGGGCAGTTATAGAGCAAACAAACAGTAAATATCTGCTAAATGACTGAACTGGGAATATTACTTTAAATGAAGATTCTTAGGCTCCAGCCCTAGAAATTCTGAACCTGCATTTCTTAATAATCCAGAGGTGACTGATAAGTGATCTGCCAGGTACTCTGAATCCCTATTCTTGGAGTACTACAAGGCTGTCCCACTTGCTCTCACATTAATGCACACAGAGACTTTTGAATTGACCCTGAGAGTAGAAAGAAAGAGAAGTGAAGCCTCCTCTGGGAAACATTACAGAAGTCAACTCTAGATGACTTATGTTCAATAGAGAACATAATCATTTTACTAGAACTGGACCATAACTAGATCCATAACATTTCTGAACAGGTGAGGAGGGATTAAGTACATACGATTTTTAATTTATTATGCTTCCAGAGCTAAAACACTAATTAAATCCACAGATTGAAAAAGATTAAAAATTAAACCTCATCTATTAAATCAGGTCATATGCAACAGCAGCATCAACTTAATGTTCTTCTCCTCCTTCTGTTTGTGTTTACTATGGTGCAAACACAAAGACACAGGAAAATTACTGAACTGCAAATAATCAAATGTAAAAAAACCCCATAGTTTCATAACAGAGTTTAAAACAGTTTAAAGATCTCATGCTTTCCTCCATGCAAAAACTGTACTGTAATGCTATGTCAAATATAACTTAGTGTATTAGAATTTCATGTTTACATGTCTTAATTAAAAAATAAAATGTAGCAGCATAAAAAATTACCAGGCAAGTTTATAGCATTTAATGCTCATAAAAAGGTCATCAGGTTCCAAAATTCTTGTAACTATACTGTAATATTTAAGAAACAGTCTAATTTCTGACTCCTTACAAGTACTTTCATTCTTCCTTTATATTTTCCTAAATTTAAGTCATTCTAAAACATTCATCAGGATAAAAACCAACAGTTTTTAATTTATTTAATATGATTCACATTCCAACTTTCTTTTATGTTAATAGATACATATGCTTTTATATTTTTCAGGTAAATTAAATAAAAACCTCAAATTAAAAGAGTTTACCTTTAGTTACCAGTATTCATTTTAGCATTTACTGAAATAGCAGCCTTTTGCCATATGTTCTTCATTCTACGTAACTCCTTGAGTCACGTGAGGACTTAGAGACCATTAAAAACAAGAAGCCTTCAAGTGATCTGAGAAGCACAATAATCATAATTAAATGGTTCTACGTCATATTGGGAAATTTCTGAAAAACACATATTCCATCATTCTGGATATATAAAAAGGTACAATATCCTCTAACTTCCTCTTTGGTTTATTTGTCAGAGAAATCCCTTACCTGAGCGGCTTACTCTCTGGGTCAACATCAGTAAAGCCCATCTCCTCTAGTTTGCAGCGCCTGTACAGCTCGTAGTGCCTAGAGTGGGTCTGTTCTCGCAGGTCCTCCATATTTGTGCAAATGAGCATTTCCCGGAGCTTCACAAAGTCACAGTGGTTTTCATTCTCCACTAGCCAGAAAAATAAGAAACAGCAACACAAGTTTTTAATTCCCGACACACAATTAGTATTTGTTGAATGAATGAGTAAATAAAAGTATTTGAAATAACAAACAGTGAAATGATAACTCTGCTTAAGAACTACAATTATTCTATACACATAACCAAGGAAGACTCTTGTATAATACACACCAAATTATAGGCAACATTAATTATCAGGCTGGAAGACTTGCTTTAAATTTAGTAGCAAATGGATAAACAAAAAATTTGAAAGAAATGCACTGTATAATGTTACTATATTCTCTAGTTATTTCACTAATACAGTGTTAGAAGTTCACAAACCATATTCAGGATACTTAACATAGTGCTAAAAATATATCTAACATTGTTTCACTTCAAAGTAAAACTTCAAAGTAATAAATTCTGCATACTCAAGAATCCCATCTGTGTATACTAAAACTATCAAGCTCTTTTTACACAATGCCACATTTACATTCCTGTGTTAGACAGTTAATGAATAAACTTACATGGTCCTCCTACATTTATGCTGACTCGAAGACTACAAATAAATATATTACTGTTTAAGCACGGTTATTTTAAAATATTTTTATACATTAAAATGTTAAACTTTTTAATATTTTTCATGCATTATAAAATTTGTCAATTTAAAAAGCAGCATTGGGAAACCAGTATTACCAAGGGTAATCCATTCCCCATTCATTACCATAACAAGTAAATGAACCATAGAGTACTAATTACTTATTCACTATAATGCTAAATAAATCCTAACATTTTTTTAGTTGGTTGACTGGTTTATTTTGGAAATAGTTGCCAATATTTTGTAGTAAAAATGTATAAATTTATATGATGGTTTATTGTCCCTGATCAGTTTGTCCCACCTTCTGAATGTCTTGGTACACCTAAGCAGGTAATGGGGAGGCTCTGCCTGGTCTCTACAGACTTGATTAAATTGAACATGGCCAACTTTTCTGACAATGAATTGTAATAAAAAATAAGCATCACTTCAAAGAATGCATTGAGTGCAACTTTGAGACTACTGGGTGACAAAAATAGTTCTAGTTATTGTTTATATCATTTACCTTGTACTATACCCCAAGGGTACTGGCGAGCTTTGACCATCTTATTTCCAATTTTTACCTCATCCATACTTCCCACAACAGCAAATGGCAACTGTCCCTAAAAAGAAACCACAATATAACAGAGGAAATTAATTAAATAGCAAATTTATTAAAATCAAATGATCTGCTCTGCCTTGGATTTTCAAACTTGACAGTGAATATGTGCCAATTCTACTACAAGAGTCATTTTCAGACCCTATAAAGAAAAAAATTTATTGAATATCCTCCCACATGAAAAGTATTATGCTATAGAAATAAAACAAGGAAAAAAAAATTCCAAACTTCCAGCCAAGATGGAAGCACAGGTAGATATGCTGTGCCTCCTTGCAAAACCAAAAGAAGGACAACAACAAATTTGAAAACGAAAAGCAACCAGAACTGCCAGAAAATCAAACTATAAGGAAACCTGACAACCAAGTAGTTAAAAAAGAAACACTCATCCAGACCGGTAGGAAGGGCAGAGACATGCAGCTGGGGCAGAGAGGACTCACGGCAAGGCAGTGGCTATAGGACTTGGGTGGGGGAGTCTGCAGCTAGTAGACTGGGTGGTCCCACATTGTGTGGAGATAAACTGGAAGGAAAAACTGGGGAGCAAGACAGACCATCGCACTGAACCAAGAATTCCAGAACAGGGAAAGAAAGCCTAAATATCTCTGATTGAAAAAACCTGTGGGGGTTGCAATGGCAGCAGAAACTCCCAGCTTCACAAGAATTTGTTGAAGAGACCCATAGGGTCCTAGAATGTACACAAACCCACCCACCCAGGAATCAGCACCAAAAGGGCCCAATTTGCTTGTGGGTAGTAGACAAAGTGACCGAAAGCGGGACGGTAGCTGAATAAGTGCATTGTTCCCTCTAGGACCCCTCCCCCACATACAGCTCCACAAAGCAGTGATGTGCGTTGACCCCCACTGGTGAATACTGGGGGCTCCACCCCTGACTACATAACAGGTGCATGAAGACAAAAAGTATGGATCAAATGAAAGAACAGGTCAAAGCTCCAGAAAAAAAAAATACAACTAAGCAATGAAGAGATAGCCAATCTATCAGATGCAGAGTTCAAAACACTGGCTGTAAGGATGCTCACAGAATTGTTTGACTATGGGTTGCAAAACAGAGGATAAAGTGAAGGCTATGAAAAGTGAAATAAAGCAAAATGTACAGGGAATCAACAATGACGGGAAGGAAACTGGGACTCAAATCAATGGTTAGAACCAGAAAGAAGAAATAAATAGCCAACTGAACAGAATGAAGAAACAAGAATTCAAAAAATTGAGCAGAGGCTTAGGAACCCCTGGGACAACTTCAAATGTTCCAACATCTGAACCATAGGGGTGCCAGAAGGAAAAGAGCAAGAGCAAGAAATTGAAAACTTAATGAAAGAGAACTTTCTCAATCTGGCAAAGGAAATAGACTTCCAGGAAGTCCAGGAAGCTCAGAGTCCCAAAGAAATTGGATGCAAAGAAGCACACACCAAAGCACATATAATTACTTTACCCAAGATTAAAGATAAGGAGAGAATCTTAAAAGCAACAACAGAAAAGGAGACTGTTATCTACAAAGGAGTTCCTATAAGACTGACAGCTGATTTCTCAAAAGAAAACTTGCCAGCAAGAAGGGGCTGGAAAGAAGTATTCCAAGTCATGAAAGGCAGGGACCTACATCCAAGATTGCTCTACCCAGCAAAGCTTTCATTTAGAATGGAATGGCAGATAAAGTGCTTCCCAGATAAGGTCAAGTTGAAGGAGTTCATCATCACCAAGCCCTTATTACATGAAATGTTAAAAAGACTTATCTAAGAAAAAGATCAAATATATGAACAGTAAAACAGCAACAAACTCACAACTAACAACAATGGAACCTAAAAAAAAAACAAAAACAAAAACAAACTAAGCAAAAAACTAGAACAGGAACAGAATCAGAGAAATGGAGATCACACAGAGGGTTATCAGTGGGACGTAGGGTCGGGGGGATGGGAGAAAAGTTACAGGGAATAAGTAGCATAAGTGGTAGGTAGAAAATAGACAAAGTTAAGAATAAATAGGAAATGTAGAAGCCAAAGAACTTATATATATGACCCATGGACATGAACTAAGGGGGGGGGGGCGCGATACAGGTGGGAGGGGGTATGCAGTGCAGAGGGCAATAAAGGAGGGAAAATCGGACAACTGTAATAGCATAATCAATAAAATATATTTTTAAAAATTCCAGTGTAGATAATGTAGGTATTATTTCCCTCAATATTATCTTTGGCATAAAAGACAAAGATAATGGTCAGGAAACACAAGCCCCCCCCACTCACAGAGTCCAAAAAGTATGCAGTCATCTAATATGAAAACTGGAGATATTTACTGAAGAAGATAGAAGACACAAGAAACATTAGACAATGACACCTCAGTTCCCTTCAGAATAGGGACCTAGAGACCTCACAAAGTTCTCCTAACTGTCATCAGCTGCCGAGTTGTATTTTCCTGAATCGCACTGATGGTCTCAAATTTCTTCCTTTTCAAAGGTGATTTTAGTTCTCAGAAAAGGTAGAAGTCACAGGCTGCCAAATCCGGGCTGTATGGGTGCTGAGTCACCTGGGTGATTTCATGTTTTACTAAAACTGCACAAGATGTGATGAATGAGTGGGCATATTGTTGTGATGAAGCTGCCAATCACCAGTTGCCAATAGCTGCAGCATTCTGAATCATGTGAACAGTTTTCATGGAGGAATGTTCAAGCTTAACACAAAAACTGACGTAGATTCATTGCTCTACTTGCTCAGTCATTTTAAATGCAACAGCCACACAGTACACATGCTCACTCAACGAGTATCTACGTCCCCCACTGATTAGTACAGTGAACTTGTTATTGTCCACGCATGTGTATTCCAGTTCACTCTCTTGGGCTCCCAGGTTACACTAATGTCACAGAAACTGTTCTCATTATATTAACAATGGTTGGACTTTTTCTAAACAAAGTCATATATATGTAATGCCTGCTTGAGTGTGGTTGCTACAGTAATAATACAGGCATAATTAATTTATATTTTTAATTTAAACATTTTACCTAAAATGTCATAATGGTGTGCTTTAGTGTGATATTGTTATTGTTACAGAATTACATGCTAAAGATTCTGTAATTAAAAAAGGGGCATAGCCCTGGCTGGTGAGACTCAGTGAACTGAGTGCCAGCCTGTGAACCAAGGGGTCGCAGGTTTGATTCCCAGTCGAGGCACATGCATGGGTTTTGGGTGAGGTCCCCAGTAGGGCCCACACAAGAGGCAGCCACACATTGATGTTTCCCTGCTTCTCTCCCTTCCTTCTCTTCTCTCTATAAATAAAATCTTTAAAAGAACAAAACAGGGGGGTGTTACTTGTGCCTGACCACAGTATGTATGTGTGTGTGTGTAAATATATAGATATACATACACACACATACAACACATATATGCAACTAGATTATGTATATATCTATATTTAGTTTGTACACAGACATGATACTAATATAAAATAATATTTAAGTCCCAAACTAATGCTAAATATAATAAATGTTACAGAAATTTAGAGATGTAAAAGATCACTGTTAGCAAGAAGATACAACCCAGACTAAAGATGAATCAGAGAGGGAGAACTAGCTTAGGTAAGGAGAAAATTTTGAAAGAACATACCTTGATTCAGAGTCAATGAGAAAACTGTCTGGAGTTGAGAATTAATATAAAGGAAAAGTCTAATGTAAAAAATATTAAGTATTGTGTTTAGTATTTAACAAGTGACATTATTAGTCTTTTAACTGTGCCCTTCTGAAACATACTCCAGATGGACACAGAAACAAAATTAGATATAAAGACAATATGACACATAAGAATTAAGATTACTTACATTTATAATTATATTAATCAAATTTTTATATATCTAGTTTAAGTACCCTAAAATAAATGGGAGTATGAAAAGTCAAAAAAGGGAAAAAGGAGATATGGAATGAATAGTTACTGAATGTCACCATGTTAAGCAGTACACAAAAGTTTCAGCCTCCTGTCCTGGCTGGTATGGATTGACTGCCAGCCTGTGAGCCAAAAGGTCACTGGTTCAATTCCAGTCAGGGCACATGCCTGGGTAGTGGGGCTGGTCCCTGGTTGGGGACATGAGAGAGGCAACATATTAATGTCTCTCTCACACCTCAATGTTTCTCTCCCTCTCTTTCTCCCTCCCTTCTCCCTCTCTCTAAAAAAAAATGAATAAAATTTTAAAAATATTTAGAAAAATTTGTATCTTTTCAACAACCCTTAAGATAGGTATTATTAACCCAATTTTGTGGGTGACTTAGCAGGCTTAAGGGACAGTAATAACTTTCACAAGAATATGGCTAAATCTGTTTCTAAAACCCATGATTCTTCAAAATATAACAAGATATTTAACAAGTTTGGTAGTCTGAAGAAATTAACACAAAGAACTTAGTCGCCTTCAGTAGTAGTAAACTAAAAGTTCTATGAAAATTTAGTATGTACATGTGACATTATAAGGGAGAATGAATTTAAATAACAGATTAGAAAGATCTCCTTAAAGATTTTAACTTCTATAGCATCCAAAGGAGGCCATAAAGTCTTCTCCTGTTTATAAAGAATAGAAAAGTATCTTTAAGGCAATGAAGTGTAGTTCCACAAAAAGAGTAATGCAGTATCACAATGTATCACCATTCATTCATTCATTCATTCATTCATTTATAGAGGAGAAGGAAGGGAGAAAGAGAGGGAGAGAAACATCAATGTGAGAGAGAAACATTTATTGGTTGCCTTCCGTACATGCCCCGACCAGCAAGGAACCACAATCTAGACATGTGCCCTGACCAGGAATTGAACCAGTGATCTTTCAGTTTGCTGGACAATGCCCAAACAACTGAGCCACACCTACATTAAAGTAGGAAGGAAAGAAAGTATTGTCTCATTTTTCATTTTCTAACTTGAGAAAACAGAACATTTTCCTATACTGGACTTTTTGAAAATTTACCTTGTTCAGAGTTTTTTTGGAAGACCTAAGTTAAAATATATTAGCAGCAATGTTATCTACAAATTACTTATTTTCTACAAGTAAAACAACTGATATTCAGTCAGGAACTCACATTCATTGAAGCATTGATTTTAGCAACAGTTTCATCATCTGTTGGGAACTGGTATATCTGGACACCATTGCTGACCAGTTCACTCATAAGCTTGATCTTAAACTTCTGTAATTCGGTTTTAGAAATTGCATCTGCTTTGGCAATCACTGGTATAATGTTCACCTATTAAGAATAAAAAAAAACAAAATTACACAATTGAAGATGTATTTTTTTCATCCTGCAGTTTCTGCATTAAAAACCACTAAATCTCTGACAAATTTCCTTAACCTAAATCACAGGATGGGCAAACTACAGTCTAGCTCATGTAAATAAATATTTATATAAATAAAGATTAATATAAATAAACAAAGATTTATTTATATAAATAAAGATTATTTGGAACACAGCTAGGCCTATTCATCTACATGTTGTCTATGGCCACTTTCACAATACGATAGCAGAGATGAGTAGTTCCATCAGAGACCACGTGGCCTAAGAAAGCTAGAGTTGGTTACTAATTGGCCCTTTGAAGAAAAACCTTGCCAACTCTTGTCCTAGATAATCATTAGCTGTTATTCTTACCACATACCCCACACAGTCACTCCTACAGATGCTGGCCCTGCATAATCATTCCTACAGATGCTGGCCTTACAATAAGTGCTTTTAAAAACTATAGCTTTTTAAGTTCCAGCCAAGATGGAGGTATAGATAGAATGCTTCACTTCCTCACACAACCAAAAGAAGGAAAAACCAATTTAAAAATGAAAAACAACCAGAACTGACAGAAAATCAAACTGTATGGAAGTCCAGCAACCAAACAGTTAAAGAAGAAATATTCATCCAGACTGGTAGGAGGGGTGGAGACAGGAAGCCTGGGCAGAGAGGACACATGGCAAGGCAGTGACTGGCAGACTGGGTGCTCCCACATTTGTGTGGATAATGGAGGAACAACAGGGCACGAGACAGATAGTGCAATCTAGGGTCCCAGTGCAGGGAAAATAAAGCCACAGAACCTCTGGCTGTAAAAATCTATGAAGGTTGTTGTAGTGGAAGAAACGGTCTCTTGAAAGCAAGGTGAGAGCTGAGCAAAGCATTGTTCCCTCTTGGACCCCTCCTCCAAATACAGCACAACAACACACCAAAGTGGGTTGCCCTGCCCTGACGAATTCTTAAGGCTCCACCCCTTAACACTTAACCAGTGCCCTGAGACCAAAAAAAAAAGGGCACAAATAAAAAAACAGATCAAAGCTCCAGAAAAAGAACTAAGTAACAAGGAGATAGCCAACCTATTAGATGTAGAGTTCAAAACACTGGTAACCAAGATGCTCACAGAAATGGTTGAGTATGGCAGCAAAGTGAAGAACTGAAGGCTATGCAAAGTGAAATAAAGAAAAAAAAAATACAGGGAACCAACAGTGAAGGGAAAGAAACCAGGACTCAAATCAACAGTTTGGAGCAAAAGGAAGAAATAAACATTCAACCAAAACAGAATGAAGAAACACAAATTCAAAAAAATGAGGAGAATCTTATGAACCTCTGGGACAACTTTAAATGTTCCAACATCTGAATCACAGGGATGCCAGAATGAGAAGAGGAAGCATGACAAAACGAAAACTTATGTGGAAAAATAATGAAAGAAAACTTCCCTAATTTGGCAAAGGAAATAGACATATAAATCCAGGAAGCTCAGAGTCCCAAAGAAGTTGGACGCAAGGAAGCACACACCAAGGCACATCATAATTACATTACCCAACATTAAAGATAAGGAGAGAATCTTAAAAGCAGCAAGAGAAAAGCAAGTTACCTACAAAGGAGTTCCCATAAGACTATCAGCTGATTTCTCAAAAAAGCCTTGCAGGCGAGAAGGGGCTGGAAAGAAACATTCAAAGTCATGAAAGGCAAAGGACCTACATCCAAGATTACTCTATCCAGAAAAGCTATCATTTAGAATGGAAGGGCAGATAAAGTGTTTCCCAGATAAGGTCAAGTTAACAAGTTCATCATCACCAAGGCCTTATTCTATGAAATGTTAAAGGGATTTATCTAAGAAATA
Source organism: Tonatia bakeri (assembly GCA_004024845.1). NCBI lineage: Eukaryota > Metazoa > Chordata > Mammalia > Chiroptera > Phyllostomidae > Tonatia > Tonatia bakeri. Next base: position 44,827 of record PVIA01008451.1, on the reverse strand, counting down.
GAAGATCAAAACTATGAACAATAAAATCATCAGTAAACTCAATTATCAACAACTGAACCTGAAAAACAAAAGAAAAACAAAAACAACCCAAACAAACTAAGCAAACAACTAGAACAGGAACAGAATCACAGAAATGGAGATCACATGGAGGGTTATTAGTAGGGTGTAGGTGGGGAGCAGAGTGGGGGTAAAGGTACAGGGGTACAGGAAATAAGAAGCACAAATGGCAGGAACACAATAGACAGAGGGAGGTTAAGAACAGTATAGGAAATGGAGAAGCCAAAGAACTTATATGTATGACCTATGGACATGAAGGAAGGTGGAGGAATGCTGAAGGGAATGGGCAGGTGGAGGTGGATAAAGGAGAGAAGAAAGAATGGGACAGCTGTAATAGCATAATTAATAAAACATACTTAAAAATAAATTAAAAGTACACCTTTTACAATATTAATCTTTCATCTGATTTTTGGTTTAGAAATCTCACATTTTCTTCTCTCAAGGTCTTGTAAAATCCTGTCATAGACAAATAAGTAAAATGTTGTTGAAAGTGTTTGCTTAATTTACTAACTTAATTTCTTAATAATTTAAGCACTAAGTAATTATGATGATTGATCCCTCACAAAACTATGAAACAGGTTAAGTTTCTCCTTCTGCTTCATTTTAGCAGGTCCCCTTTCACCAAAGAATCTACACAATCTGTGCCCCACTGTCAGTGACTCCTGCCTAGGTGTCAAAGGAAGAAAGTTTTACGACCAACTGAAAGTGTTGTAACTCAAAGGAGTAACATTCTCAATATTATTTAAAATCCTATCACCAGCCAGAGAGGAGAAGAATTGAGGTCATGAAGGCTAAGTAACTGGAAAAGCTAATTCTCTAAGGTTAATGTCACCATAAAAGACTGATGCCTACACAAACTTAGGGGTTTGTAGGTTTTTGGTTTTGGTTATTTATTTATTTAGTTTGTTTTTAGAGAATATTTCAGGCTAACTAGTTATATGTGTCAACAGAGTAGATATCAATGCAATTTTCAGGGTGAAAATGAAAAGTAAAAATCATAATTCCCATTCCTAAATTTCTTTATCTTCTTCAACTTCACACTGAATCACCGGTATATGTGGATTTATTAGTCTTAATATGCTCCAAAGAAAGTAAAGATTTTTCTAACTACCCATGAAAAATTGACAGAAAACTTTTCTAAAATTATGGGTATCCAGCTTTCATGGTAAACTTGTCAGAATATGGTACATAAAAAGTTATGCCAAGTTCAGTATCATGTACTTGAATATTCAGTAAATTATGCCAAGTTAAAAACTTATAATTGTGTCCACAATAAATAGCAGAAAGCAGGCTATAGTGTAAGTGCCTAACATTAAGCTTTTTGATTGTAATAAAAGTGCCTGACATTAAGCTTTTGATTGCCAAGGTATCCATTTTAAAGACATCAAGCTTGCATAAATGTATCCCCAAGTATATGACAAAGCTACTAGCAAAACAACCAGGTAAGAAGCCAGGCTGCCCCACCCATGAAGTTCCCCTTTTAGAAAGCCAGAGCAATCTAAAAAATGCATCTCCCTTCCTGTGTTCTAATTCCCATTCTTATGCTTTATATTTGCAAACAAAGAGTAAATTAAGAACAAACTGAAAGTAACCAGAGGGGAGGAGGGAGAGGATAATGGGGGAGGTGGTTAGGAACATGTATAAAGGACACAGGGACAAAGCCAAAGAGCAGTAGTGGGGAAATGGAGACAACTGTACTTGAACAATAAAAAAAAATAAGATTGGAAAAAAAGAGTCAATCCATAAAACCCTAGACACCCCATCCTTGAACACTAATAAACACAGCGCCCCAGGTTCATACTCCCTCCCTTTCTCCTCCTGTCCTCCCTATAGGTTATTGGGTATGCTGTGTACCCTCCAGGATCTACAAGTAACAAATATTGTTCTTCAAAGTTTTCTCATGGTTTTCTGTTGAAGTGTATCCTGAGATCATAATAAGAACCACAAGGGTTGGTCCAGCTATGACATCAACCCTGGTGGTGGCAGCAGCAGGGGGGGGGGGGCAATGTCTGTGGGGTTCCCAATATGAGTAAATACATTTGGAAGAATACCTCAGGCATTCCTGGCCAAGAGCACCACCACCTATAGGCTGGAGGACACAACATAACTCCTTAGTTTTATTTTAGATGTGAGGAGACTGAGGCTCAGAGGCTAAAGAACTTGTCCAAGAACATACAGCTATTAAGTGACAGAGTTAATATTTAAAACCAGCCTTTACTGACACCAAATGCTATGATATTTATACAAACTACATCATGTTGCTTCTGTCTTGCTAAGATAAAGTTACACATTCGTACTTTTATGTTCCATTAATAAATATTAAACTTCCATATAATCAGACCAAACAATGAAAATAACTGGCTAAATGGTTAGAAAATCTATCAAATCAACAGCCTATCATATAAGCTTCATCAAGTTACTGCTAAAGCCAGGGACTACGACTAGTAAAAAGTAAATAAATCTATGTACCAAGACTTCCCTAGCAGGCCTTCTTGCTTTCCACAGTGATGTCTATATAGAAAGTAGTAATGGCCAGAATGCCCTTGCTTTCTGAATACTATCTCATAAAATTATTAGCCAGGATAATGAAAGCTGCATTTTTCATACTCTCAGAGATTACAGAAAACCTCTGTATTTTTTTAGTGTAAGACAATAGTCTTCAACCATCTTTTAGACAAAAATCCACAGAGAGTTCATTTGCAGATAATATTTTTATAGCTCCCTGAATTTATACATATCTCCTTGGCTCATAAATTTAAAAATAGGTTTTCTTGGTATGATTCACATTAAAATATAATTTGCAATGATGTAATAAAACATTAGATATTAATCTTTGTCAATGAACTTCTCATTTAAGAGTGTCATAAAGGAAAATTAGTGTCAAATAAATTCCACATTTAAAAAATGTAAATGGCCCTTTCACCATGTGAGGACACAGTGAGAAGTCTGCAACCAGGAAGATGGCCCTCACACAACCATGCTGGCACCCTGATCTCGAACCTCCAGTCTCCAAAACTAAATTCCACTAGGACTCTAGGATTTTTACTGTATAGAGAGGAATGGACAGTCCTAGTTATACCCTATCCATCCACATGCTGGCCATTATAAAACACCAGTGGTATAAAGATTCTAAAAAGAAGTTTTCAAGTGTTATTAACCAAATGTGAAGAAAGGGACTTTCTGTCCTGCGTGTGTGCACACCCGTTTTTCCGTTCTCCCAATTTTTTTTAACATGATAAAGCCCTAGAAGTTATGTCATCAAAAGTAAACAATTTTAGCAAGAGCAAAATTAGTGTTTGTGGATACATTTGCAAGCCAAGGAGAGGGGTCTCAGAAGAAACCAAACCTACTGACACCTTGATTTTAGACTTCTAGCTTCCAGAACTGTGAGAAAATTAATTTGTTATTTAAGCCTCTCAGTGTGTGGTATTTTGTTATAGCAGCTCTAGCAAACAAACTAATACCCTATGTGCCCCAGCAATTTTGCTCCTAGGTATACAGCCAAGAGAACTAAAAACATGTGACCATGCAGCATTATTTATGATAGCCAAAACCCCAATTCCCATCAACTGTTGAATAATTAAAATATGAAATATCCATAAAATGGAGTATTATTCAGTAATTAATTAAAAGGAATGTAGTACTGATAGATTTTTTGAGAATATGTAAATGAATCCCCATATTCTGACATGCAATTTAATCATTAAAAAAAAAAAACTAAAATTTTGTGTTAATGTTTTTTCTTTGCACCTCATCTTTTAAACTGAATTTCTCTGGAGAATAACATAAGACTGAAACTTATCAAATGTTTTAAAAATGCACAAAATAAAAGTTATACATACATTATCATAAAGATAGTTTAATAATTTTAAATAAATATTAAAGCAGGATAAGTTGATTCCTTTTTCAAACCCACCTTGCTGTCAAGGCTCTTCATTGTTAAGAGATCAAGTGTCTTTAGAGAGTGGCCTGTTGGTGAGATGAGGTAGAGGCACACATGGATACGAGAATCATGGTAGTTAAAGAGAGAACGCTTAATCTTCAGTTCTTCTTGGAGATAGGCCTCAAACTGAGCATCTATGTAGTCAACTATTGGTTGGCAGCTAAAAATAATAATTATTTAAATATTCAATACAACATATTCATGCTACCTTAATAAGATATTTATGTAACTCTGAAGTTTGAGATCTGTATTTTCATCAATTAATAAACACAATATCTATGCTGAACAGATAACTTTAAGTAATAAGACAAATTGTACAAAATATGCATGTACAGAGGTAGTACTTTAAAACTATCAGGATAACCCATGTTTTAAACCATTTTATAGAAGTGATATTGAATTTACATTGCTTCATTCTCATTCATTCACATAATGGATCACTTTCTAACAAGGCTCCCACATTTAACTGCATTTCTGATTTGATACTTTCATTTGATGTGTGCCTTTCCTCCTTGATATGTTAATGCTTTTTACGCCATACAAATCTAATGCAAGAAGCAAGAAGTTATGGAATTTGACTTAAATATCTTTTAAGTTATTGATACCCATGCTTTTTCTGAGTTAAATAATATACTATGTCCATAGCAATCTGCCCTAGGTTTCAGTTTCCAGGGTATAGCACCAAAGAGAGAATAGATCCTGGCCAGTTCTGTGAGTTGAAGAGATATATATAGCAGTTTAAGGAGGCCAAAGCAACTAGAATTTATAGACAAGAACGCTGGAAAAAAGGAGCTGCACCAACAGAAAGCACTGGAGATCTAGAAAGGGGTCCCCTTCTAGCTTTGGTGAAGCACTGATGTGCACATGCACATGTGTGTGATGAAAGTACCCAACACGCTGAACTTCTCCTATATTCTAACAATAGTGTTGGTTAAAAAGCTATACATTTGTCAAAATTAATTGAATTGTACACTTTAAAAAATTGGTGCATTTTTAACATAAATTAGACATCAATAAAATATTTAAAAAGAAAAGCAAAAGAATTGAAAAGGAAGATATATAAATGTCATTATTTATAGATTATACTACTATATACATAGAAAATCTAAACAATATTAAAGATGAATCGTTGGAATTAATCAGAGAATTTACAGAAGTTGCTATATGTTAAATCAATATTTCTATAGAAAATGAAATACTTTTAAAAGATTCCATGTATGAGAGCATCAAAATTGCCAGATATCAAAGTATAAATTTATAAAGCCATACAGGGTTGCCATATAGAAAATTATTTTAAAAATTAGTATGACTTATAGCAACATGTCACAGGCCTTTGCCTCTGTCGCTAATCTGCTTCTTCAAAAAGTGCACACAAATCACTTCTTGAAATTTAAAGCAGAACACACAAATACACTGAAAAGGCTGACAAAGGTTACACAACTCTTTATGTAAAAACTCTATTATGCAAAATATTTTCTCTCTGAAGCAAACTTTAGAAAAGCAGGAAATTACCTCTAATAATGAAAATACACACTTTCTAAAAAAGGAATAAGAACAAAAATTATTGCTTTACCCCAGTTTGTTTCCCCTTTTCTTAGTTTAAATTTCACAGAATAATGACATAATATAAAAAAGAAACTTTATTATCAAAACTTTCCTGTAATGCATTATAATGTACCTGGCTAATTTGGTTAAAATTTCAAAACAAATCCATGAATTTGGCCATTAGATATTTGCCATCATATGCCTTATTTTTTTCCCTCATTGAATTTAATCTTACCTGAAAATTAATACAAATCACTTAAAATACAATGAATTGGCATGTCAGAAAATAATTAAAACTATTTTTGCTGAAATAAACATTTTAATGACGCATTTCAAACTATTCTAGAGAAATTAGGTAACTGAATATAAAAATGTCAATTTGTTAGAACAAAATATTGCTTAATGATTAAAAAGTTAAAAGTCTGGGAGGAAAGGTATGGATTTCCATAGTAGAAAATCAAATCATAGCACATGGCGAGAGAAGACAAATGTCCTGAAATTAAAAAAAACTTGTTTTACTACAAGAAGAAAACATGTACCTTTCCTTTTTGTTTATTTGGTCACCAAATCCCACTGTATTCACAACGGTCAATTTCAGTCGAACATTACTTTCTTGGAGTTCATATGTCTGAGCTTTAAGTCTAACATGTGGGTAAAAATGTGAGGATTCATGGTCTTCAAAATTAGTATTAAACAGTGTATCAATTAGCGTTGATTTTCCAATTCCAGTCTCTCCTGAAGGAAACAAAGGTACATCTTCACAAAGGCATCAGGATGGATGAGAAAAAACAGAACTGTAAACTCTTAGAGTGGTTTTAAGGATCCCAAATATTTTTAATATTTCAAAGGCTGAGTTGTCCATGGAAGAAACACACGCTAAGGTCAGTCCACTAAGTCATTAGCAGAACATAAAAATGAGAAGTATGCTAAGTTACTCAGAACTCTGAAGTACTGAAATGCTTAAAGAACAAACAAAAAGTTAAAGCAGTACAGGTGAAAAACAAAATGCATAAAATTGAAGTAACTGAACAAAATCTGTGATCATGATCTCAAATTGATAACATGAGCACAACACAGCTTACAAGAATGAAGTGAGCACAAGGAACATGAAGCAATAACTTAGAGGAAGAGTCTGGCACTGACCGACACAGAGAATATTGAAGCAGAAGCCTTGCTGAATGGATCTGTTGACCAGCTGATCAGGCAAATTCTCAAAACCAACATGGCCACACATAGTCAAAGAACGAATATTTTCTCTTTTCTGAAGAAAAACAAAACAAAACACAGCAACAACAAAAACAAAACCTTTACTAAGACAGGACATAAAGAAATTTGAAAGAATGAATATATCAAAGAAACTTAAAATTTTAAGATCATTTTATCTCCCCAAGATACAACTAATAAATTTGTGAGAAATGTGTCCAGACCCTCAAAACATGTATTTCTTCTTTTCATATAATGAGATTTCAGCACTACTTATAACATTAAAATATTTGATTTTCAAAAGAGGAAAATATCCAAGTAAACTGTGGCATTCATTTGTAAAACAAAATGTTTAAAGGCATTTTTTGATACATTTTTAATAACATTTCAATTATTTTTTTGCCTTTGATCAGATTTTTATTCAAAATTAGCTGTCCACAGTGATTTCACCTTTATGGAAAAAAACAAATTTATGCTGCAGGTTTGTTTTCTTCTGTGGTAGTGCTATATAGATCATCTAACTTGCAGAAAGTACTTTTAATCCAAATGTAGTAACAGCCCATATGCCCATCAGGAGCAAGTTTCAAAGTGTTCAGCTTGTTTACAGTATGCAGAGAAATTCCAAGGATGTTTCTGAAGGCTCTGATCATATTGTTGTTCTCATTATATGAGGGGGGAGCCCCCACCTATCCTCTGGTGGGTGAGCCCCTGGCAGCATACAGGCTTCCCCTGTTAGGTGAGTGTTCTAGGTACTCATCTGTATCAGTGTACCAGTCAGCACTATTGTGACAGGCTGCATTAGACTTCAGTGAATTTTTCTGAAGACTCTCTCAACACATTTGCCCATTTCATAATGGGTGATTTATGAGTGCACCTGTCCATGCTGCAAGCTGAGTATTCAGAAGTTTTTGACCAAAAATGATAAGACACCCATGCCCTACCCTATTTACTCTATCTTCACCCTGAGAGACTTTTTTTCTGTTTCCCCAGATGAAGAGTTCTCAGAGGGAAATGGTTTGCTGATGTGGAAGAGGGGAAACAAAAAATGGCAGAAACACTAAAAGGCATCAAAATCAACGAGTTCAAAAACTGTTTTGAGTAGTGGAAAAAACATCTGAATAGGTTTATTGCATCAAATGGAGAGTACTTTGAAGGTGACTGAAGTTTAAATAGGTAAGAATAAATATGCAATTTTGTATTTAAAAATTCTATTTTGGATAATGCAAGGTCCTCTGTGCTGGATACTACGATGGTTTCTGATTTTGCTCTTGTCATCTCTCCTTCACTGAGAGGCATGGACTTTTTGAATAACATTTCAGGCCTTCAGTTTCTTAAGAAGCAAACCAGCCTCGTTGATCTTGTAGCCTTCAACTTTATCTTCAACCACAGAAGTTAGGAACTTCCTCAGTGACCTTCAAACATGACCTTCAAACAGTGCAGCCAAGGCAGAGCTTGATGGCACATCATGTTCACTCTGTGGAGCCAATGGCATCAGGTTTTGGTTGGTGCAAACATGTGGATGACACATATTTCCAAAAGCACCCTGATCAGACTGATGAGTTCCACCACCTCAAACTCTGGGAATTTGAGTCATAGCTCTGCTAGTACCCAAGACTGGTTTGATGGCCTGCCAATTCACTGACAGCATAGGGCTGTCTACTGTTTTTGCACAAGTTGGTGTGAACAAACTTCACAATATCTGGTTGAATGGAAGCCTTAAACACAGCCGACAAAATGACATTTTTGCCAGATGATTCCCTCTTTTTTTGGAAAACTCTCATTATGTGCACTGGTTCTTATATTAACGTATTATGTGAAAAAAGTACAATATAAAATTATAGGTACAGTCCTAGCACCCAGTAATGGCAGAATAACAATGTCACCTAACCTTCATTAATAATAACTATAATCAATTTTTTCATGTACTGGAGTACAACCAAAAGCTGGTGGGAATTGAAGGGGAGACTCTTGAAACAAGAAAAATATATAAGATGAGATATTTTCTGGCTTTTCCCCTGAGGGCACTCCCCAGTCATTGCTGCACAAGGAAGATAGAGCTCAAAATGTAAGTGGCAGTCTTACTGGGTTGGTAAGTCAGTTGGAGAAAAGGCTATGTAAATGAAGGAGAAAATTACAGAAAGGAGGGAGTCCAAAACCTGTAAATACACTTCCCTCAAATCCTTGGCTGACTATTGGATTGCACATGTATAGGAAAATACAAATAGCCTAGCTGGGGAAAAATAGGAAGAAGTTACACAGAGTGTTCAAGAGAGCCATCCTGGGAGGCCTGAATTTTGAGTCTGTAAATTAAAGGTGCTTGGCAAACACTTTAAGGCTTCCCAATGAAAACTTTAATGGGCTATACATTAGGAATAAGAATCACAACCCAGGAGTCAGAAATGCTCCCTAATATAGAAGGCACGGCTGAGGTAGACCTGCTCTAACAATGACTATAACAAAAGCTCAACATAATCAATGTGATCACCTAATAACTTGCCTGTTAGAAAAAAGGTCAACGCTATTCAGAAGAAGAAAACAGAATCCGGCACGTCCTCAATGTATCATTCACAATATCTCCTATACAATCAAAAACTACCATATAGGAAGAAGCAGAAAAAGTGAATTCATACTCAAGGAAAAAAACTCAACAGAAAGAGATCCACAAATGAACCAAAAGTTGAATTATCTCATAAGAACTTTAAAATAGCTATAGTAATCATACTAAGTAAGAAAAATATACACTTTTCCACAGGAAAAAGAGATGGACATAACAGGTGACATCAGAGGGAATCATGAGATATTAAAGAAAGCTCTCAACAACTAGAGGCAACAAATAGAATGGAAGATCAAACCATGGAACAGAGATTTGTTGCAACAGTTATTATCCAAGCCAAAATTCTCTCACAGAAAAAAAATAAAACTATAACAGAGACTCAAAAACCTATGGGACAATATCAAATAATCTAACATACCTATAATTGAAACCTTAAGTGAAGAAGGAGACAGTCAAGGGGAAGAAGGAAGAAAATATCTGAGTAAAAGTGACCGAAAATTTTCCAATTTTCTAAACATGAACTCAGAGATCAAAAAATTTCAGGAAACTACTGCAGAAAAATCCAAAGGTACCCACAAGTAGGCATGTCAGAGCAAACTGTTTAAGAATAAGGATAAAGGGAAAATTTATGAGCAACCAGGTATGGGAGACAGATTATATATAAGTGAAACATAAAATGACCACAGGTTTCTCATAAGAAACAATGCTAACCAGGAAACAATAGAACAACATCAATAAAATGTCAAGAGAAAAAAATGGCAATCAAGAATTCTATTATCGAGTGAAAATATTCTTTACTAATGAAGGCAAAATGAGGACATCTTTAGACAAAATCTGAGAAAAGTCACTGTAAGTAGACGTACACTATATGAGATGTTAAAGTTCTTCAAGAGAAAGGAAACAATAATAGGTGGAAATTCAGATTGGCAGTAAACCCAGCAATACCACTGCTGGGATTATACCCAAGAATCCTGAAACACCAATTCAAAAGAACCCATGCGCCACAATGTTCATAGCAGCACAATTTACAATAGCCAGGTATTAGAAGTGCCCATCAGTAAATGAGTAGATAAAAAAACTTTGGTACATTTACACAATGGAATACTACACAGCAGAAAGAAAGGAGCTCCTGCCCTTCTCAATAGCATGGATGGAAATGGAGAGCATTATGCTAAGTGAAGTAAGCCAGGTGGTAAAAGACAAATACCGTATGATCTCACCTGCAAGTGGAACTTAATGAACAAAACAAACAAGCTAGCAAAATGCAACCAGAGACACTGAAGTAAAGAACCAACTGACAGTAACTAGAGAGGAGTGGGGAGGGAGATAATAGGAGGAGGGCCATTAAGGAACATTTATAAAAGACACATGGACAAAGCCAAAAGGGGTAGGTTCGAGGGTAGGAAGCAAGGATGGGTGGGGTGAGGGATGTGGTGTGGTGGAAATGGAAACAACTGAACTTGAACAACAAATTTAAAAAAAAGAAACCTATGTAATATCATTAACCAATGTCACCCCAATAAACGTAATAAAATTTTAGAAATAATAAAATGCGTAAATGTGAGAGAGCTCCTTCCTTGTTTAAATTTCTTGAAAATATAATTGAATGTTTAAAGCAACAACAATTATTACAGGATTTATAATACATGGAGAAGTAGAATGTATGATAATAACAGCACAACAGCACAAAGGATAGGAAGGGGAATGGAAATATACTGTTGTAATGTTTTTGTATTATTCACGAACTACTACAATATTGTTTGAAAGTGGTGTGTCAGTTGAAGCCTGTATCAATTACTATTTAAAATTTTTTTTAAAAAACCATAAATATAGCTAATAAGCCAATAGAGAAGATAAAATGCAATCATAAAAACTCTATTAATCTAAAAGAAGGTAGAAAAAGGAAAGAAAAATCAGGACAAAGACAAACTGACAGACTTAAATTCAGCAATATCTATAATTAAATTAAAGATAAATGATGTAAACCAGTGCTGTCCAATAACACTTTCTACAATGACGGAAATTTTCTATATCTGAGCTGTGCAACAGACACTCACTAGTGACATGCAGATATTAAGCACTTGAAATGTAACCAATGTAACTGAGGAACTTAATTTAATAAAATTTTATTTAATTTTAACTAATTTAAATTTAAATGGCCACATGGGGCTAATGACTACCATACCAGATAGTACAGGTCTAAACATTCCATTAAAAGGAAACTGTCAAACTGGATAAAATAACAAAATCCAACTATATACTGTCAAAATAGTAACTGACAATCTGATCCTAAAATTTATATGGAAATGTAGAAGATTTAGAATAGTAAAACAATTCTGTAAAAGAACAAAAATAAAGGACTTACAGTTTCTACTCAAAGCTACAATCACAAAGTGTAGTATAGAGAGCTGAGAACTTCCAAAGAATTGGGTTTGAGGCAAGAAGGGGATTCAAGTTCCCCCTTGTTGTATGGATAAAAGGGAGTCACATGACAAGGACCTAAGAATGATGAGGACCTGCTACTAACTGGCCAGGAAGGAACTGAATTCTGCCAATAACCTGAGTTTGGAAGGGGAGCCTCCAGGTAAGAACTCAGCCAGTCAACATCCTGAGTGTGAGGCCTTGGGCAAAGAAGCCAGCTGTGCCGTGCCTGGCTTTCTGATCTACAGAAGTGTGAGCTAATAAACAGGTGCTGTTTTAAGCAGCTAAATTTGTAGCAATTTGTTATGGAGCAACAGAAAACCAGTACACTGTATTTTCTTTTGTGGCCTTTAAATACTTTTTAGTCAGGTAAGCATATTATTTTATAATTAAAAAAGAGTAAGGAAATATTATTTTCCCCAGCCATAAAAGTAGTCAAGATTAAAATAATAGTTATTGTCTAATAAGCAAGTGCAAAAGTTGAACTAAATGGCTGTAGAAATCCTTCTGGCTCTAAAGTTATATAATTTTTTTAAGTATATTTTATTGATTATGCTATTATACTTTTCCTACGTTTTCCCCCTTCATCCCCCCTCTGCCCTACACACCCCCAACGCTCCAGCATTCCCCATCTAAGTTCATGTCCGTGGGCTGTACATGTAAGTTCTTTGACATCTCTGTTTTCTATACCATTCTTAACATCTCCTCGTTTATTTTATGCCTACCAACTATAATCACCCATACCTTCCCCCCTATATTCTTCCTCTCCCTGCCTCACTGAAAAAAACTCCATGTGATGATTCTGTTCCTATTCTAGTTGTTGCTTAGTTTTTGTTTTCATTTTTTTAGGTTCAGTTGTTGATAGTTGAGCTTGTTGTCATTTTACTTTCCATAGTTTTTGATCTTCTCCTATTCCTCTGATAAGTCCCTTTAACACTTTATATAATAAGGGCTTGAGGATGATGTACTCCTTTAACTTGACCTTGTCTGGGAAGCACATTATCTACACTTCCATTCTAAATGATAGCTTTGCTGGACAGAATAATCTTGGATGTAGGTCCTTGTCTTTCATGAGTATAGTATTTCATTTGAGTATTTCTATCCAGCCCCTTTGTGCCTGCATGGTTTCTTTTGAGAAATTAGCTGATAGTTTTACGGGAACTCCTTTGTAGATAACTCTCTCCTTTCATCTTGCTGCTTTAAGTTTCTCTCTATTTTTAATCTTAGGTACCTTAATGATAATGTACCTTAGTGTGTTCCTCTTAGGGTCCATTTTCTTTGGGACTCCCTGGGCTTCCTGGAAGTCTATTTCTTTCACCAGATTTGAGTAGTTTCCCTTCATTATTTGTTCAAATAAGCTTTCAACTTCTTGCTCTTGTTCTTCTTGTTCTGGCATCCCTATGATTCAAATGTTGGGATGTTTCAACTTGTCCCAGAGTTTCCTAAGCCACTCTTCATTTTTTTGAATTCTTGTTTATTCATTCTGTTCTGGTTGAATATTTATTTCTTCCGTTGGTTCTAAATCATTGATTTGAGTCCTTCCCTTCACTGTTGGTCCCCTGTATATTTTGCTTTATTTCACTTGGGTAGTTATGGTATAAGGGGGCAGGACCTTAGGTATTGGCCAGGGTGCAGCAACCCTCTTTGCTGCGTTGTGGCACGGTCTGTGGGGGAGGGGTCAGAGAGGGAACAATATGCTCGCTTGCTCTGCTCTTGCCCCACTTTCCAAAGAATTGTGTCATGTGAGACTGGGAATTTCTCCTGCCATGGCAACCCCCACAGTCATTTACAGCTAGCTTTGAGTCTTTAGTTTCCTGTTCAGCCACCTCTGCCTTATGTGCACAGCCTGAAGCATTGCTGTTGGACCTCTCTGCCTGGCTACGCCCCTCCTACTAGTCTAGGTGAATGTTTCTTTAACTGCTTGGTTGTTGCAGTACCATGCAGTATGATTTTCTAGCACTTCTGTGTTTTTACTGTTTTTAGATTGGTTGCTATCCTTCTTTTGGCTATGTGAGGAAGATATACGTTTCTTCTTATGCCTCCATCTTGGCCGGAACGCTAAGGCTATATAATTTTAATGTCATGAAAACAAAAGAAACTTTTCAAAAGTATGAAGAGGAGTCAGAAAAAATGAGGAGTAAGGACTAAAAGATTACTAATAATTGTGATAGTAGTTTCACGAAAGTAACTTGTTAGAAGACAGATTAGAAGTAATTCAAAAAGGACCTGGCTGGTATGGCACCATGGACTGAGTGTCAGCCGGAGAACCAAAAGGTTGCTAGTTCGATTCCCAGTCAGGGCACCCAGTCCTGGGTTGTGGGCCAGCTCTCCAGTAGGGGGTGCATGAGAGGCAACTACACACTGATGTTTCTCTCTCTATCCTTCTCCTTTCTCCTCTCTAAAAACAAATAAATAAAATCTTTAAAAAAAGAGTAATTTAAAAAGTCTTCAAGGGGATAAAATAAAGATGAAATATACTATTATTACCAATGAGAGAAAAGACTGAAAAGTATGGCTGTTTGGTGGTCTAATTATGATTTATCAAAAGCGTGGGTACCTTAGCATGTGTGGGGGAAGAGAGAAAAATAGAGAGACTTCACTAAAGGACAGACCATAAGGAAATTATTTAATCTTACCGAATTACCCATGCTTACATTTGTAATTTCTCTTTTTAAAAGAAATGGACAGCTCTCTTCCACCAAGTTAAATTTACTCTCTCTACTTAAATATAAATTTTAATATGAATTACTAAAACACACCCCTCCCATCCAGGTGCCTTCAGGACCCTAGAAACATTAAGGTCTCATCTTGTTACTCAGGAAGGCAACTTCCTACACTCTAGAGAATTAAAGGAGTTATCTACATCAACCAAGTTCTGCAAGTATGCCCCTCAAAAGCAGTGCTACTCTTCAGTTTGAATTTTAATTTCCTTAATGTCAAGTGGGATAGACATTGGACACATGAAAATTATTCAATCCATCATTAATTTTTAACTTGAATCAACATAAAAGTTAATTCACATTCAAGGTAAGTACAAACAAAAGTTTCTCCTATCTCTGAATAGTTATCTTGAAAACAGGGGCATTTGGAGTACAACATACATCTATATACTCACTCTCTTTTCATCATCAGATACCTGGGAGGACATACAATATTTTGTTGCCATGTGAGACTGAAAGAGCTGAAAAAATTAAAAGAAAATACAGATATTGCTCAAAAAAACTATATCTAATTAATATATTTACATTTAAAAGGAATTCTAATATTGTCATTATTACCAAATTTTGACTTGTAACCTATACAACTGACTCATGTTTAAAACTTTTCTTACTAGACAGATATCTGTGTAAGTAATACTCATATATAATATTCAACATATAATATACATTAATACATTTAACTATATACACAAAAATATTTTAAAAATAGTAAATGTCTATTTACATACAGGAAGACAAAGAACATTACTTTTATTTGAAAGACTTTATGAGGTTAAAAAATGGAAAATAAGCTATTTCACTTAAAAAACACTCTAGGAGCTAAGAGGCACTCAAAATTCAGTGTATTGCACTATAGGATACCAGGGGAAATTTTCATTATAGTTGAAAAAGTTAAGGATTTTAAAATGTGAACACGTTCCTTAGTTATCCAATTAAAATAGAAATAATTTTCATTTATAAAACTCCTATTATATTCCCATCACTATGCTAGCTCATTACATTTTCTTATTTAAACCTTACAACAGATCCAGCTATACATTTCCATGACATGCATGAGAAAACTATGATTCAGAAAGGTTAAATAACTCATCTCAGTAAGTTGTGGATATATGTCTGATCTGACAGCAAGATCTTCCTTCTGCTGTCCCAAGTTGTAAACGAAATACATATTCACTGTGTTTGCAACAATCAGGAATGGGGGAAGAGAGGTATGAGAGAACCTGTGTCAAACTGTATTGCTGCCTCAGAAGGCACTACTACTTCTGACTACAGCACAAGACATTGAGGAAATATTTACACTTTTAAAAAGTAGTGTTAATGTGGATGTGGTCAGGAAACATGCAAACGGGGCCAATGAGAATATAGTGCACAATAAGTTCCCTTCCTACCTTTGATTCTCTAGTATCTCAGCAGCTCTGCTCCAGAGAGGCCACCAGACTCATGTCCCCTTACAGGGACAGACCATACATGCAGTAACAATCACAAATACCAGGCCTTCTTTGTTTATGGGAAGAGCCTATTGCTCTGTATTGTTTTTTTTGTTTGTTTGTTTGTTTGCTTTGGGGTTTTGTTTTGTTGCTTAGTCTGTCCTGGAGACTGTTTCACCAGTACCCAGATGTATTTCACTGTGTCTATAGTATAGCATTCTGTTCTATATACTAAAGTATATATGGATGTCTCATCTTTATTTAAGCAGTCCCTGGTCTTTGATTACAATGATCTGTGCTACAGTGATAAAAGGAAGAACCTTACCACTCCAGTAAGGGAGTGGTGTTTCTGCACCTCACTCCTGGATTCCATCCCCCTGCCCCTGCAGTATGAATGCAATCCCAAGCAGACACACAGGTACTTCATGATTGGATTTTACAGAATGCTAACAACAACCTTCCTCTGGTACATCTGAGTAATCTAGCCTTGTTAAGTAACCACTACACATACAGTGTTTCCAAATCCTGAGTAGCTGACTGAACACACTGTTCCAACATGACATGCTTATCATTTGGAAGATGTCCCTATGTAAAAGTACACAATTTAAAAAGTAAGAAGTACATAATGATACAAAGCACATCAGATTGGCCTAAGGTTTTGTTTTTAACTATACATATGCTTCACCTTACTCCCTCTAGCCAGTGCCCTGCCATTGTAACAAGCCTGTTCACTCTAGTCACTGTGTGGCACACAAGCAGTAGATCATATCCCTCTCCTATGCCAGAACAGAAAGGTGAGAGTGACTATAACAGAGCAGTGGTTGTTATGGAGATTTGGAGAAGGAGGAGATAATTAAAGGCCAGAGCAGTTTCTAAGAAGAGAATGATATTAAATGAGTCAGAAAGGTGATAAAGCATCAGATGAGGTCGCTCCTAAGGTAGAAAACACCCATGAGCACCAGAAGGGAGACAGAAGTTCATCTGTAGAGAAAGTAAATACTGGTTATAAGAATTTGGTAACAAAAAGAAGTGTTCATTGGTCTCTAGCTGCCAAGTTAGAAGGAAGGTTGAGAAACAGATCAGGGACACTACAGACCAGGAGCTGACTGAGGAACTTTGAAATGTCTACCTGAAGGGTCTGGCTTGTGTTAAAGGCAAAGAAGTGCCCTGGAAAGTATCTGTGTGGAGGCCCTGTGCAGAGCCTTGCCAATAAACATTCCATGCTCAGTTTTACCTTCTCATGTCATGCTATTTGCTCACATCAGTGGTGGAAGTAAGGTGGTACACATCTAATTCACTGAAGGCCGTATTATTTCCACTTATCACTGTATAACTTTAACTAAATTAAACTTTTAAAAATTACAGTAAGAAAGTAGTTGTCAGTTTTAATATAGTGGGCAACATATGACTAGATTTTTGTGAAATGCTGCTCAGTAAATAGTTTGATTTAGTCAGTAAGTAAAATTTACTTAGAAAAAATAAAGATAGCTTTTGTAATCATTTGTCATTAACCTTTGACTAATAAAACCTGGTTACATTTCTGTCATTTATGTAAGTTCTTATCAAATATCTGCTTTTGTTTATTCATTTCCTGTGTTTCTGAATACGTGCCAAAAAGCCTACTTAAAATCTCTGTGGATAAATGTTTTGATTAGGAAGTAAGAATCAGTCATATAAAAGTATTATAAATAGTTGTTTTTAATATTTTCCACTGGTATTACTTGACTAATTAAATTTCCAAAACAAGTTTTAGAATAAAAACAATTTTTAATAAGTTAACAGGACATTACCGAACATGAAATAGTAAGAGAAAGAGTTGACCTAGTCCCTCTAGTGGTGAAGCCTGAATTTAAACAAACCTGGAAGTGGAATTCCAGTCTGCTCTACCACTGGCCACCTACTTACTATGTGCAAATCACTATGCTGGATACTGGGGTCTCAGGAGGAGTAAGAGATGACACTTGACCTTAAAAACTTATCTCCTAGAAACACAACCTCCTAACAAGCAATCATAATCTCATGCCAAGGCACAAAGACTAACAAAATCACTACCTACACTTGACTGCACAGTCACACAGCTTGCCTTTTCTGTATTTTTATCTTAAATACATATGTACACCACACATATAGAAACACATGTATATTTAAATCTATATACACTTACTACCTAAAAGGAAAAAATATCCAACAGTGCTTTAACTCCTGGCAAAGTCTAATACAAATGTATTTATTTCCTAAAGTTGTAATATATAATATATCATAGAAAAAAGTACCATAACGTTCTAGGGTAGCTGAAGGAAAATCAGGTTTTCTGCCTTCTTCAAGATTTCAGTTTGGGGAGTATGGGTAACACAACAGAACAGAGGTGGCACAGAATCTGTCCTAGGTCCTTTGGGAGACATGTATTAGATGACTTTTTTCCTCCTAGCCAATTAACAGGAAAGCATTTGGTGATCCTTTCACAACAGGACCCTAGATAACTTTCCTTACTCTACTTGGAAACCTTCCACAGAAACTGCCTCATAGGCTCAAGGTACAACAATGAATCTTGGAGGAACCAAATTCTAAGAATTCTAACTTGACTTTAAAGATAGCTTCATTTTAACTTCACTTTCACATAATTTTTATCTTTATAAAGTTAATCTAAGAAATAGAAGCAAATACGAGTCTATTTAATGAGTTTTGAGAGGGCAGGGTTTTTTGGCTTAAAACAATAATTTGAAAGATTCCACAGGCTCATTCTTTAGAAATCATTTGATTAAATCTACAGGTTAAGAAAACTTTAAAATTAATAATGCCCATCTAAAATTTTCCTAAATATAAGTGTTGGGGTCCACCCCTGCCTGGTGTCAGGACTCCCCCCCACCCCCCGGCCTGGTGTCAGGAAGCTGTAACCCCCTGAGGCTAAGGCTGAGTGGGAGACCTCTGGACCAGGAGACACTAAGGAGATAAAGCTTATTTCACTGGCAGGAGTGCTGCCTGCTCCTTGCCTGGCTCCCATGGCTTGGTCGGATAGTCAACGACAGGTAACAATTCTCTGAAGAGAATGAATCTAAACCAGACACGATCACATGGGAAAAGCTACCAGGGAAGAGACTCAGGGGGCTGTAGAAATGAGGGGGTGATCAACATCGACCCCCGCCCCCTCGGCTTTGACAAAGCCTGAGTCCTTGTTCTGGCTGTGAGAAACCCAAGTCTCCTGGCTGCCTTTGTCTCCTCTGCCCGACTCAGGCCTGCGGAAATAACAGGGGCGGTACAGTCCAGACCAGAGTCGGCAGACCCCCGAGGTAATTAGACCTGGGGCATAGAATACGCAAGATCCAGTGAGACCTGCCTGCTGGAGGATGCTCTTGAATTAAAATATGAAGGCACAAGCAGGAAACCTAGCTTTTAGGTCCTGTAGCCTTCTAAGTGATAAAACCCCCAAAACTCAGTGTGAGCCCTGTCAGCCCTTTGAAAGCGACCTATTCATTTGATCTTCTGTGCCAGACTGTAATCAACAAACTGTATCTGTATTCTTAATAAAAGCCTGCTCAGGCGGGAAGGTGCAGCGCTTCCCTCTTGAGAGAGTGGCCGTTCTGTTCCTATTTCTCCACAGGACTCGGTTGTCCATGTGTATGCTTTCTTGTGTCTCGAGCATCTGCAGCGTTCGTGGTCACTGCAGGCCAGTGGTTGCCTCATATAAGTAGTAATACTACCTTCTTTAAATTATGTTGAGGATGATTCTAGAAGTGGATGCTAATTGCAACCCAGGAAAAAAGAATCAATTAAAATCAGAAGACTTGGAAATATAAGGCAAAGTGACACACTGGCCTCGACACACTGGCTTGCTGTGTGTATGCCCTGCCTGGATCTTCCCCAGGACAGTCTCAGCCTAGGACAATGTAGGGTATTCCAAGTCCCATTAATACATCAATTTTACCTCAACTTTAACATCATCTCCAATACATACAAAAGCTGAATGATAAATAAAAAGTCCAATATTCAGGGTCAAAATATCAAGACAAGAAAATTCTTGATAGTTGTTCATGTAAGAGTTTCTGGTTTCAAGCTTAACAAAAGCTTACAGTATTACACTGCTGCTTAAAATACAAATGCAATCTTATTTTGAAACTACCTCCCTCCTGAATTAGAACAGGAATATTTCATGTTTATTATAGGAAAAAAATAATGTTTCTAATTGTGTTGTTTTAATAACACCACAGTAAATGTCCCTGTTGTTGCAGCCAAAGAGGTCCTCCACTCAGATCTACCTTTCAGCAAGAACTTGACCTTTGGCTAGGAGGAATGCAGTTAACTGACAACCTTCAGCTGCAGAGCCTTCAGGGCCTGCACCTTACTCACCCAAGACCACCTTCCTCCCAGGCAGCTCCTAGCGAAGGACCCAGCCCAATAAGGGTGTCAGGGCCTATCCCCTTCTGCCCTAAGGAGGCAAAACTAACAAGCAGTCAAAGCTCTCCACTGTGTTGCCCCAGGCTTTTTCCAGGTAAGTAAGAACTTGGGAGGTTTTCTCTGTCCAATTCTGCTTCTTAACATTTCCTTTCACAGCAGGTCAAAATCTGCATCAAACCTGGAGGCTTTTCCTCTTCAGTCCTGTTTCCTCCCCCTTTCTCTTTCAGAAGCATTACCTCTTCTCCCATCTTCCAACCTGAATCAATCTGTATCTTACACTTCCAATTAGTCAACATCTACTTCTCAAAGGATCCAAAGGAATACACCTCTATAAGTATCAGTTATTTTGTACATCTGTTAATTTCCTCATGGTAAATTCTGAGAATATAATACTGGTGAAAAATATAAACATATTGTCAAACTACCCCTCACAAAGTCTGTATGTACCTGCTTACTTTTCCAAAATTAGTTATAAAAAAAGTGTCCACTTCATTACAAAGTCATTAATACAGGCAGGGTATTAACAATTTGTAAGTGTTTCTCAATTTGATAGGCAAAAACTAACAAGTTAATTTGCCTTCTGGTATTTTGAAAATTTTATTCAGGTTACTGGTCTAAAAAGTATATAGTACGTTTTTATAAATCACCAGTGCATGTTTTCCCCCCACTTGCCTATCAGGGTATTCCTTTTCAGTTTCTCTAAGAACTGTTGGATATAACTCTAAGTTTGTCATGGTTATTGCAAGTCTTTTCTGTTTGGTCACTGATCTTTTCAATTTTCAGAGTCCAATCCATCAATCTTTTCCTTTATGGTTTCTTTCTTAATGTACAGAAAATCTTTCCACACACTGAAGTTTAAAAATGCATCTAAATAACAGGTTTCAAACTCATTTTCGTTGAGGGCCACATCAGTCTTGTGGTTGCCTTCAAAGGGCCGAATGTAATTTCAACACCTTAACAGTTAAGGAGTAGTTACATTTGTACAGTCCTAAAATTATTTCAGCCTTCAAACTGTCCTAAAAATTATTCCGGCCCTTTGAAGGCAACTGTGAGACTGATGTGGCCCCCTGATGAAAGTCAGTTTGACACCCTGATCTAAATGTTTTCTACATTGTTTTATGACTTTACATCTTACACGTTAAATTTTTAAGCCTTCTAAAAATTACATTCTAATAATGTATGAGTTAAGGGATTCTACCTTCCCGAAATTGCTAGCCTATTGCACCATCAAGGGACAGCAAAATGTACTCAAACATCTAGAATCAGTCTTACGGAAATGCATCTCTCAAGGGAAAAAGTAGGACCCATAAATAGATCAGATTTGACACAATGAAGAGAAATTAAAGGCTAGAATTAACAAGAGTGGAATGGGTTGTCATGTGAAGGATTCACCTGCTGGTCATGGGTAAGGGGGTTCAACCAGTTGACACAGTAATTGTCAACTGGGCACACTGCAGAGTTGAATCCTGCACTGAGTGGGAAACAAAAAATAATGTTTCTAAGGCCTCTTTCAACACAGATTTTATGACTGTACACCAATGAGCAAGCAGTGAGGAAAAAGCATGTGATAGGATGGAAAATGAAGAATGAGTCATGAAAACTACATGCACAGAGAAGGTAGATTAAGGAGAAAGACAACAAAATTGCACCTGCCTGATGTGGAAAGACTTCTTGGAACTAAATCTCAAGGCTTATTTAAATGACAAGTAGATGGCTAGAATTCCTGGGAGAAAGAGCATGTTCCATGCAGACTTGGTGATAAGAAAGCCAATCAAGCCCCGGCTGGTGTGGCTCAGTGGCTGCAGCATCCTCCCGAGTCGGGAGCCGACCAACAGCTGACCTTTGACAGGTGGGATGAGACTCATCTGCACAGAAGAGGCGACTATGGTCGGATCTCCTGTCTATCTCTTCCTGTATGCCTGTCCCTGCTAGCAATAGGTGGTCGGATTTTGGGATACCTGTGTGTTGTAACAAAAAATCTGCACGATGCCTCTGATTCTGCGTGAAACGACTTGATGACCACAGAATAGAGACCCTAGCAACCCTAATGTAGCCTGCTTCCCCCACCTGGGAAGTTAAGGACAAAATTAAACTATGGGCAGACCAACTGCCAGAACACTGAAGGAAGCTGTTGCTAGGAATGTTTCTTAGGGAGTCACCATTTGAAAGCTCAAGATTTATTAGAGCCACTACCCCATACCCTGGACAGGAGTGTATAGAAGCAAGGAGTTCTAGTTGAAAATAATAATCTCAAAACATGGAAATGAACACAAAACATGCCCCCTCACAAGATGTATAAATCAAAAAACCTAGGCAAAAAAAAACAGTTACCTAACCGAGACAAATTTAACCTTAATAGATAATAGTTGATTTCTATATACCTACAAATCACCCCTTGGACCCTTTTAATTTAGAACAATCCCTAGAATCTTAATAGATACCTAGTTACTAATTGGTACCTGAAAGTCTGTGCTGCACAGCTTCGTTGGCTATCTGATTAATGACCCTCTTGGTCAAAATAACCTTTGTTTAACATGGTTGATCTGTGGGACCTCCTGTACTTTTCGGTTCTTTGTTTAACATGATTCATCTGTAAAATCTTCTGTGTTTTTAGAAATTATTTCTGTGGTATCGTTTGTTTTAATAATCACACTATGCATTGAATATTGTATAACCTCCCCTGTAAAAATAAAGATTGATTTTTCTCAGTGAGTCAGTTGGGTCCAAAAAGCCTGGCTGTCTTCCAGCACCTCACCGGGTGTCTCATTTCATTCGCTTCGCCTTAGCCGTGCATCCTTCGGGGACCTTGAGACCCCACCGAGGCTGGACCCTGGCACTCCCAGAACCAAAAGGTAGCGGGTTGGATTCCTGGTCAGGGCACATACCTACGTTACAGGTTCATCCTAGCTTGGATGTGGGCATGTAACAGCCCCCTTAGTCCAGACGCCTATGATCCTAGTCCCAGTGTGGATCCTCAGTCTGGCTGCACTAGAGGCAATAGATTGATGCTTCTCTCCTATAGATGTTTCTCTCTCCCCCTTTCTCTCTCTCTCTCAATCTAAAACAGCAAATGAAAATGTCCTTGTGTGAGGATTTTTTTTTAAAGCTAATCATATTTGAGAAGTGATTTATTTAACCCAGGAAAAGCAAATGGGACAGGAGCTGAAAAAGG
Source organism: Tonatia bakeri (assembly GCA_004024845.1). Taxonomy (NCBI): domain Eukaryota; kingdom Metazoa; phylum Chordata; class Mammalia; order Chiroptera; family Phyllostomidae; genus Tonatia; species Tonatia bakeri. Next base: position 21,393 of record PVIA01008451.1, on the reverse strand, counting down.
AGAAGGCAAAAGAAACTCATTGAAAGGTTATAATATTGACAAGGAACATCTGGGCAAGAAAATACTGAGAAATTAGTGTGAAGTCTATAAACACACTCTGTTTTCATTTATTTTACAAATACATGCAATATTTACTAAAAGGCCTTATATTTTCAGGACAGAATGACAGACCCCAGCCATTGAGGATCAAAAATAAATTAGTCAAAATTCTTGCAATTTAAATTTTAGTACAGGTGGAAGACATAAATACAACTTATGGACAGGATGCAGCAGTAGCTCGGGGTGTAATGAAACCTGCATGGTCACAGAAAGCATTACCAACAAAAGACTTGAGCTGAGACTTAAAGGAGAAATAAGAGTTTTTCCAGCAAATGAGAAAAGAAAGCAGGAAAATCAATGTATGCAAAAAAAAGTATAATTGGTATGGTTGTAAAATTGCAGTGAGCTCATTATCACTTAAGCCTAAGAAGACTTTAGTTCAAGTGCAAGGAGAACAACATTTGACATCAAGCTGGAGTAGGCAACAGGGGGCTGGGCATGCACTCTGCCTTACAGTAAGGCCACAGATGCCTTTGAGTGTCTTAAAAATAACTTGACAGATGCTACTGTGAAGCAGAAAAAAAATGAGATAAATCAGCACAGGTTTGATGCAATTTTGGAAATACTGAGTTTAAGGTTTCTAAGAGCACGTTAGATCCCTCAAGGATTTTCAACCTAGTCACCTGAACCTTTAGTCAAGTGTACAATTAATCTGGGTAATTTTTACATGATTATTAAACACAAATATAGTGGTAATTCCCATTACTTTTGAAGTTTTCACCAATTCCATAGACTTGAATTCTTCCACATTGACAAAAGCACTAAAAATTGAGCCCAACTCACCGAGCCTGTCAGGCTGATTTTTTTAGACTGAACATAGTTAATATTACAATACTGGCAACAGGCTGTGGTATATTCTACTTTCAAAAGTGAGAATATACAACATGTCAGATAAATTTTCATTTTCATTTTATGTGAGATAAGTTTTCAAAGGAAGAAAAAAGTTGCATATGCCAAGAGTCTATATGAAATATTGACTATGGAGAATATGACTACTAAAACTATAAGCAATAATGAAAATAAAGAGAACTGATATGCTGTGATATTAAGTGGCAAAAGAGGCATATAAGACTTTTGACTCCATGGTTACAGTAAAAATGATTTATGCATATGAAGGAGCATATACAAAGTCTGATTGGGGGGGAGTAGAATAAATGGTTCCTTTTCTTCTTGATATACATTAATATTATCACTTACGTGAATTTAACAAAGACTAAATTAGGAAAAGAGTATATCTCCTTCAAATATCTATACAAATGCATTTATTCAAAAGATATGTATTAAATACGTATTATGTTCCAGGAAACTTTTCTGGGCACTGAGAACATACAACTTAACAAAATAGAAAAGCATCATGCCGTTAAGGAGCTTCCCCTCCAGTTAGGGGAAGAGAGGCAAAAAATCAAAGAGAAGCATATGCTATAATATGATACTAGAGAATAGTAAGTGCAATTTAAAAAAAGAAGGAAGGAAAAAATAGAAAATATGGACATGGCATGAGTGAGGGGTGCCATTTTGAACAGGGTGATTAGGGAAGTCTAACTGAAAAGACCTGAGGGGTTAAAGGTACAGAGCTGGTGAAAAGGATATCTGGAAGAAAAGCATTCCAGGCAGAAAGAACTAAGAATGGCAGAGATCCTGAGGCAGGTGTGTGCTGTTGTATGTGAAGAACAGCAAGGAGAACTAGCAGCTGGAGCAGAGAGAGGGAGAGGCAGAGTGGCCAAAGAGAAATGCAGTGCCAGAGAAATTTTTCAGAAGTTTTGGCCAAGGTGGAGGCAGAGGTAAAACGACTCACTTTCTTGAACAACCAAAAGAAGGTTTAACAACCAATGTAAAAACAATAACAACCAGAAGTGCCAGAAAATCAAACTGCATAGAACTCCAACAACCCAGGAATTAAAGAAATATCCATCTAGACCGGTAAGAGGGGCACAGATGGAAGAGAGGCAGCAGAAAAAAGAGGACACACGGCAATATGGACAAACACGCAGGCAAGGCAGGGCTGGCTGAACAGGAAACTAAAGACTCAAAACCCCTAGCTGTAAAATACTGCAGGGGTTGCCACAGCAGAAGAAACTCCCAGTCTCACAGGAGAGTTCATTGGAAAGTGGGGCTGGAGGAGAGTAAGCCAAAGGCATTGCTCCCTCTCTGACCCCTCCCCTACAGACAGTGCCACAGTGCAGCAATGTGGGCTGCTCTGCCCTGGTGAATACCTAAGGCTCCACCCCTTACTACATCACAGGCCCACTGAGACAAAAAAAAAAATATGGCCCAAATGAAAGAACAGATCACAGCTCCCGAAAAAATACAACTAAGCAACAAAGAGTAAGCCAACATATCAGATGTACAGTTCAAAACACTGGTAATCAGGATGTTCACAGAACTGGTTGAATATGGTTGCAAACTAGAGGGAAAAAAATTAAAGCTATGAAAAGTGAAATAAAGGAAAATGCACAGGGAACCAACAGTGAAGAGAAGAAAGAGCCTCCGCCATGCCCCACTTCTTCTCCACCCAGCTGCTGGTCTCCACGCTTCATACCAGTTTGAAAGAATGTTTCTTTACTCCTTGGTTGTTGGACTTCATACAGTTTGATCTTCTGCTAGTTCTAGTTAGTTTTTGTTTTTAAATTTATTGTTGTCCTTTTTGTTCTGTGAGGAGGCAAAGTGTATCTACCTACGCCTCCATCTTCACTGGAAGTTAGGACATTCTCTTTTTTAAAAAATGATGCCAGAACAACTGGACTCCCACGTGCAAAAAAAACAAACCTCGATTTATACCTTCATACCTTGCACCATATACAAAAATTAGCTGAAAATGAATAATAGCCTAAAACTTCTAGAAGAAAAGTCATAAAAAAATCTTTGTGATCTTACATTAGGCAAAGATTTCTTAGTCATAACACCAAAAGCATGATTCATAAAGAAAAAATGATAAACTGAACTAACAAACTAAAAAAACTTCTGTTCTTCAAAGCACATTGTTAAGAGAGAAAAAAAACAAGACACATTCTTGGATAAAACACCTGTAAACCATTTATCTAATAAGGGACTTAAATGACTATTTTATATATATATATATATATATATATATATATATATTTGTATTTGTATAACTCAATAGTAATTAGACAATAACTCAATTTTAAGCATGGGAGAGAATTTGAACAGAAAGTTTGCAAGGATATAGAGATGTCAAATAGGCACATGAAAAGATGCTCAATAATATTAATAGAGAAAAAAATTAAATTATGATATATCACTAAATATACATCAGGATTACTTTTTTAAAAACCTGACAATAGTGGCAAGTATGCAGACAACAGGAACTCTCAGTCCTTACTGCTGGGAATGTGAATTGGTACAAACATGTACAAAAGAGTTTGGCATTTTCTTAAGTTAAACATATTCAGCAATCCTACTCCTAGATATCAACCCAAGTGAAATGAAAACTTATATTCACATAAAAACCTGTATGTGAATCTATGTAGTAACTTCGTTCAAAACTCTTAAAAACAGCAGACAACCCAAACGTTGTTCAACTGGAGAAAGGGTGTAAAAAATAAATTGTGTCACATTCATACAATGGAATATTAGTCAACAATAAAAAGAAACATGCAGCAACATAGATGAATCTCAAAAGCATTACACTTAGCTAAGGAAACCAGCTCAAAGGCTGCAATAATTCCATACATATGAAATTCTGGTAAAGGCAAAACAATAGGAACACAAAACTGATCAGTAATTGCCATAGATTAGGAGGAGGACTACAAAGAAGTTTGGGGAGGAGGGGTGATGGAACTGTTCTACATGTTTGCAATTGTGGCCATACAACCATACACACTTACCAAACTTATGAAACTTTATACTGAAAAAGAGTACATTTCACCCTGGCTGACGTGGCTCAGTGGATTGAGTACCGACCGGCCTGTGAACTAAAAGGTTGCTGGTTACATTCCCAGTCAGGGCACATGCCTGGGTTGTGGGCCAGTCCCCAGTTAGGGGCATTGGTAGGCAACCGATCAATGTATCTTTTGCACATCAACATTTTCCTCCCTCTCTTTCACCCTCCCTTCTGCTCTCTCTAAAAATAAATAAAATCTTTTTTAAAAAGAGTAAATTTCAGTGCACATAAATTATACCTCAATGAAAAAGTTAATTCACAAAGATATAACAAAATTTTCAAACTAAAAGTAATTAATACATAATAAAGTAGTAGCTAACAAAAAACTTGGACTATCTGAGAATAAACAGAATGATTAAGACAATTTTTAAAAACAGCAATAATGGAAATATACAGCAAAATATGCAAATGAAAAATGAGATTAAAATATTTTCTTCAATTGTTCAAATTACAATTCAGTATTGGGTTCTTTTGGCACTCAATGTTATGTGGAAACTGTAAATTATAATTCTTTTCTATACAACAGATTCTCTGTTACTATATGACAAGCAGCCTATCATCTCCTAAAAGAGAGAGCCCCTAGAATTATCTCAATGACCTATGTCACAAGAGAGAAGAGAACATGACACTGTGATTGGTAGACAGTCTATCCAGGGTGCCAGAGTATCTCCCCAAGGAGTCTCCCTTACAGGCTGGATGGTGGCAAACGGAAGTTCTTAGACTGAGCATGCAAAAGCAAGATAATTGGGGAGAGGAAAAAGCCCTCCCTGTCATTCCTATACCAGATTAGGGGTGGGACCAGGGGAAGGCAGGCACAGGCTCCTTAGAAGTAAAAATGGCACAGGAGGTGCTAAACTAAAGAGGCCTGTCAGTCTAAGCTGGAGAAAGAAGCGTTTGGTTGGGAGGAAGACCCACACAAAGCATGTAAAAGTTTGGGAAGTTGATCATTTTGAGAAACCTCTGGGTCAGTTCCATACTCCAGCTAATATAATCCCAGGGGAACAAAGAAATGTGCTCTTGCTCTATCTTGCTCGTGAGCTTGCCACCTCAAGATCTGCACTCTCAGAGAGCCCCTCTCTCTGTCTTTCCCTACCTCACCTAGTGACACATTTGCTGGTGAGCTCGCTCATTTTCTTGCTTGGGAGCACGCGACCTTGCAGCCCTAGCAGCCGCATGGCCCATGGCTTTCTGGGCTCTACTTTACTGTAAGCTCCCAGGAAGGAGCCTTGAAACAGACAGCAGTGGGAACATGTTACACTACTTGGATGGAGACTGTGACCACTTAGCAACTGCCTACAGACTTCAAAGAACTGTGCTCCAGAAGGGAGCAGAAACTCTGGACACTGGCTTTTGTCTTGGTCTTGCTAAGGAGATGGCCTTTGAAGTGAGTTCCACTATTCTCCCAGGCTGGGCAGCACCTGAATAAACCTCTTTCCTTTTGCACCAGCATCAGCTTCACAAATTTGGCTTTTGAGGTGGCAGGTAGCCAAACTTCTACTTTCACCAATATAAATGAATGGCTTAAGAAACCTGTTAGAATTAATTGTTTATGGGTGGCAACAGATGCAAACTGTTGATGCACTATGTAACTGTCAAAGCCATGAATGAGGGCCTGGGGGAAGGAGGTACAATGATAACATAAACACAAGGCACTGTGTTCAACAAAGTTTGAAAAAGATAATCCTCACTCTCCCCAAAGTGGAAATAGTACTTAGCTCATGGGGTTGGGAGGGTATACGTAACATGCAACCGCTACAATCCTTGCCATAGTAAATGCACTTTTACATTTGGTAGTATTCAATTATGAATCCACATATAACATATCTTAAATACTTAAATATTTGCAAAGATCTTTAGAGGTTACTAGACCACTAAACAAGTAAACATATGTCCAAAAAAGATAAAAATGCCTAAAGTTTCCTTTAGTTTTAAAAACATACATGTTAAAGAAAATTTTAAAGTTCTTTTTTCATGATTGGTAAATACAATTGAAAGGCATTTCATGTTATTTTAAGAATAAGTATATAGACAGAGTTTACAACTACTAAAAAGAAATAGGTGTACAGTAGTCCCCCCTTGTTCATGGTTTTGCTCCATAGTTTCAGTTCCCATGATCAACCAGTTTGAAAATATTAAATGGAAAATTTCAGAAAAATTCTTAAGTTTTTATTGCATACTGTTTTGAGTAACATTATGAAATCTCACACCATCCTGTTCAGGATGCGAATCATCCCCTTATCCAGTGTATCCACACTATGTACAAGCTATCCATCTGCTATTCACTTACTAACATCTCAATTGTAAGATCAATAGTACTACAGTGCTTGTGTTCAGTAACCCTTATCCCAAAGTTTGAGTAGTGATGCTGGAAATTTGGATATGCCAAAGAGAAGCTGTAAAATGCTTCCTTCTTAAGTGGAAATGGTGTGGGCATGAGAAAAAAACACAACACATATAGGGTTCGATAACTACCCATAGTTTCAGAAATCTAATTGGGATCTTGGAATGTATGTACTGGCAAAATGGGGGAACTATTGTGAGTGTAACAAAACATATGTAGGACTTCTATGGTAAATAATGCTGATAAAAGAAATCAAAGAAAACATGAAGATATTGAGAGAAATAATGAGTCCATAAGTTGGAAGATTTCTCTGTAAATTAACATACAGATTTAAAATAATTCCTATAAAAATCCCAGCAAAATTATTTGGTAAGACTAATCTAAAATTTATAACTAAAAGCAAAGCCACTAGAATAGCAAAAACAAATTTTCAAAACAAAGTGAGAGGAATCAGTCTACTGTATTTCAAGACTTGTGATTTAGTGACAAGAATCAAGGCTGTGCTAAAAGAAAACCCAGAAACAGATCCACAAAAATATGTTCAACTGATTTTTGACAAAAGCGCAAAAGCAATTCAAAAGAGGACAGATAGCCCTTCTGACAAATGGTGCTGGAGCATCACTAGGCCACAAAAAAAAAAAAAAAAGGCCCTTGACCTAAATTTCATACCTTATATAAAAATTAACTCAAAATGGATCAAAACGTAGACTGGAGCCCTGGCTGGTGTGGTTCAATGGATTGAGTGCCCGCCTGTGAACCAAAAGGTGACCAGTTTGATTCCAGGTAGGGGTACATGCCTGGGTTGCAGGTTAGGTATTTATTTTAGTTAGAGGGTGTATGAGAGGCAACTGGTAGATGTATCTCTTGCACACTGATGTTTCTCTCACTCTCTTTCCCCATCCCTTCCCCGTCTCTAAAAGTAAATAAATAAAATCTGAAAAAAAAAAAAAAAAACCACCCACAGACTGGAAAACTTTTAGAAGAAAAACATAAGAGAATACTTTTGGAATCTTCAGTTCAGCAAAGATTTCTTACACTTAACAACAAAAGCACAATCCATGGGAGGAAAAATTGAAATAAAATTAAAAACTTTTGTTCTGCAAAGGATTCTATTAAGAAGATGAGAAAACCACAAAGAAAACATTTGCAAATCATCTATCGAGGAAGGACTAGTATTTAGAATATATTTTTAAAAATAAAGCCAACAATTTTTAAAAATCCATTTGGAAAATGGGCAAAGGCATTTCACTGAAGAGCATATGCAGATGGCAAATAAACTCATGAAAAGATGTTTAACATCATTAGCTATTACAGAAACACAATCTAAACCACAATAAATCACTACATACCTATCAAAATGTCTAAATAAAAAATAGGAACTCCAAATGCTGGTGAGGATGTGGGGAGCCTGATCTCTCATACATTGCTGGTGGGAATGGAAAATGTGCAAAATGCTGGGAAACAGTTTAGCAGTTTCTTAAAAAATCTTTATCTAGCTAATACGTGACTGAGCAGCTGTACTGCTGGTAATTTATCCTAGAGAACTGAAGACTTATATTTTCGTTATGTTATATTACATTATAGACACTGTGCATGTGTCTATACCAGTTTTATTCAAAATAGCCCAACAACCTAGATGCCCTTCAAACAAAGTGTGGTATATCCATACCATGGACTACTACTCAGCAATTTAAAAAGAACAAACTAATGATTTCATGCAACAACCTGGATGAAGCTCCAGAGAAGACTGCTGAGAGAAAAAAATCCAATCCCCAAATGTTAAGTACTGTGTAATTCTGTTATATCACAGTGATGAAATGACAAAAGTACACAAATGAAGAACAAGTTAGTGGCTGTTGGAGGTTAAGGAGGAAGTGGGATGGAAATTAAGTGGGAATGGGTATAAAAAGGATCCTTATGGTGATGGAAATTTCTCTATTTCACAATATTGATGTCAATGTCCTAGTTGTGGTACTATATTGTACTATGGTTTTGCAAAAGTTATTATTGAAAAAAACTGAATAAAGGGTGCAGGGATCTTTACTGCATGTATATCTACCATGATCTCAACATGAAAAGTTTAATTAGAAAATAAATAAAGGTAGTCTTATTTCTGTATTGCAAAATAATGTAGTAATTGATAAGAAATTCAACACCAATTAAATGAAGTGCTCTCTTCAGCCGAAGTTTAATTCTGAAGATTACTATTGTTATGGTAGGTAATTAGCTAGTTATTAATAAAGGAAGGAAGCAAAGGCAATCAGATATTAATAACCATAATCAACCAGGGAGTATAAGCCTGTTTGTTTCACCAAGAAGCTATACCATTTACAGACTTATTCACACACTCCAGGAAATTGTCACCAAGATGGAGCTGACAGGAAATCTCCCCAGGAGGAGCACTGCTATAACTGATTGGGGGTGGGAGTGCATCAGGGTGAGATAAGCACATTGGCAATAGGGAAGGTACCTGACTACACAGGCCTGCCAATCTAACCTGGAAAAGGGATCAATTGACTAGTGGATGGGACCACCAGAAGCTCAGGAAAGCTTAGGAAGTTGATTGGTTAGTTTTAAAAAGTGCCTGGTCAGTCCCAAGCCTTAGATAATATAACCCAGCTTAATAAGGACACATTCTGTCTCTCTCACCTGGGAACATACACCAGCCCCATGAGTTTGCACATGTGAGTCCAGCAAATGCTCGGGCAAGCAGCCTTGAGGCCTCCAAATGCAAACTCCATGAAAGAGCCTAGTTGGGCACAGGTAACCAGGTTCTTGGTGATCAGGACAAAGAATCGAACTGAACACCCAGAGTTTACAGCAGAGAACATGGGAGCAGGCCAACTCCAAGCAGAGACTGGCCTCACGGGATAGATGGACTCTATTCTTATAGGGCAAATCCTTCCTGGTTAGTTTTGGCAGGCTTTTACTGTGCACCTACAAGTAGTTATATTACTTTAAAGCTACTGTGCATGTGGTCTCCCATGATTTTCCCAGATTAGCCACCAGGGAAAGGGGTCCCACAATGTTACCAAATGGGCCCCCTTTCTCCTGGGGTCCCCCTGTACTAGGTTCACCTTGCCCAATGCCAGAGAATTATACCTCTCCATGTTAGAGATTGGTGAATAGGAAAGGAATTATTTATTCAAGTTATACAGACTTAAGAGTAATGAATTACTGTCTTCATCAAAATCCCAAAGTCCCTTAAAACACCCACAAACACACACAGTCCTTTCTTCCCCCCTTTGCCGGTCTGGAGTACCACATCTCAGGAAAAGAAATAGAAGTCCATGGCTCAGGCAATGCCCGGTTCTTCCCACTTATTTGTGCTCAGCTGGCAGGCCTCCCTTGGTTCCCATCACCATCAGCTGTGTCGTTCAGGATCTCCAGTTCTTATTCCAAAACCATATAGCACCTTCTCATGGCCCACCAGCAAGAGCCCTTTCACCCCTTTTCTTCCTACAGCGTCTCTTGTGCATTTAACTGCTAAGAGAGAACTCTGCATCATTGCTACATCTTGCTTTCTGGCTTCCTAAGCCTCATGGCAAAGGGAGACCCAAAGCCACTTGATTTTCCCCTGCCAAAGCTATGTGGTGATTCTCTGCTAAAGCCGTGTGGTGACTCTTGTCATGGCTGCTGCTCCTGGGTTTAAATCCCAGCGTTAATCTTCCTCTGCAGCCCCATTTCCAACTCTTCCCACAATTGGCTACACTTGCCAGCACTCCTGTATTTTCCAGCTTTTCTGGACTGCCACATAATTCTGGGCAGGCGTGGTCCCATGATGTGGAGTCAATCATCTCCAAGCTCTCAGGCAGGCTCTGTAACCAGGGGGAGTTGCCTCCCAGTTACATCTTAGGTGGAAGTCACTCCCTTCTCCTTGGCTCAAAGCATGGCCACAGCTATTTAACGTTTCTATAAAACCAGTTAAAGGTTATAGATATGTTAAATAACTGTTCTAGAAATTATCTGCAAAACTGTTGCTTTGTAAAACAACTCAATGGCCCTGCTCCATATATCCCATCCCCCTGCTCAGACCTGTGGGGGTGAGGACATCCCACATTTTTAGTATTTCCAGGACACTCTGAGCTCTGGACCCCATTACAAATCCTTCTTTTGGGGACCCCCTGGCTGCACCCTCTTACACAGGTACAGCAGTGCAGCCCTGAACAACACTAAACTACCTAGACAGGTACTGAGATGTCTTATCAGCTGCCTGTGAGCTCCAAAGGAGTAAGCTGTAATATGAAACAGAAACTCTGGGCACTGGCCTTTGTTTTGGTCTTGCTGAAGACACAGTTGGACTTTTTCCATGGTGGGACTGATGGAGATGGCACACAGGGGATGTATTTTATTGTTTAAATTCTCACCAGAGGTTTCATTGCTTTTTACAGAAAGAGGAAGGGAGAGAAGGAAACATCCACGCAAGAGAAAAACATCAATCGCTTGCCTCCCAAACCCACTCCTATGGGGACTGTATGTGCCCAGGCCACGGATTACCCCGACATGGGCCCTAACTGGAAAGGAACCTTCAATCTTTCAGTTAGGGGGAAATGCTCCAACCAACTGAGCCACATGGGTCAGGGGCAGGGGCAGTCTTCTATTTCCATCCAAATAAATATGGCCACACCACAATCTGCAATGCGTGGGTCCATGAAATGCTTTCCTCCCAGTCCTCTCAAGCTACAATCTGAAATCTGTTCCTACAGCAGAAATTCAGGAGATTGCTTAGATCAGTTCTCAAACTTTTTGGTCTTAGGTCACCAAAGAGGTTTTGTTCGCATGGACTACAATCACTGATTTTATAGTATAAGAAATTAAAACAAAATATTTAAAAGACAAGTATTCTCAGAGGCACATTCCATCATCCCCACGGTCAGGTCATTCCACATCCTGTAGCCTCTGAAAAATTCAACGTATACTCAAAAGAAAATGAATGTGAAAAAAGGCAAATAACAGAATTGTGACCACATTTTCAGAAACGCTGGCTTACTATTAAACGATATATAAAACTGACTTGAAAGGTATAAATCACTGAACAAATCAGTCACACGTGTTATTTTAATTCATGAGGGTGCAAAGCCAAAAACAAAAAAGTGGGGGGGGGCTAGGAAAAGGACGTGGAGGATGTCTTGGACTAGCACACAGTCTAGTTATGTTGGGAACTGCCCTGCCTGGTATCAGAAGCTGTAACCCCCACCAAGGCTAAAGCTGAGGGAACAACCTTGGAACCATAAGCCAGCAAGGAGACAAAGCTTATCTCCCTGGCAGGAGCACTGCTTCTGCTCCTTTTACTTCACCCTGCCTGGTCCCCAGTGCTTGGTCAGTTAGCCAATGATGGGTAAGATTCCCCAAGGGGGGAACGACCTAAGACAGGCACGATCAGGTGGGAAGCCCCCAAGGAAGGACTTTGGGGGCTATGGCAAAAAGGGGGTGATGGACTCTCACCCCCCAGCTTTGACAAAGCCTGAATGCTCATTCCATCCACAAGAAAATCTCCTTATCTCTTGGTTGCCTTAGTTCCCTTGCTCCACCTGAGCCTGAAACAATGACAGGGCGGAGCAGCCCTGTACTGGAAAGGGCGGTTCCCCTGGTGATCAGGCCTAAGAAAGAATATGTAAAATCCTGTGAAACCTGCTTTGTTTAGAATGCTTTGGGTTGAATGAGAAGGGTCCAGGGAGGAAGTAAGTTTGTTCCTCAAAGTTTTACAGCTCTTTGACCCTGACTCAAAGTAGGCCCTCAGAGTCCCTTGTTACTTGATACTTCCCTGCAATGAGTAATGAGCTTTACCTGAATTCTTGTACAAACGAAGCAATAAAAAGCCTGCTGGGACAGGAGAATGTGCGCCCTCCCCTTGAGAGGGTGGCCAAGGTGCTGTCCACTTGGAGAGTGGCCCCTCTATCCCTACTTCTCCACAGAAATTTGCCTGTTTCTGTGTATGTTCATTTCTCGTGTGTCCACGATCCATCCGCAGCATCCCCCGGTCACTGCCTGTCTGGAATCGCGCATAAGGGTTACACCAAACAGTGAACCAACCGGCAGGACCTCAGCGAGTAGAAGTCAGCTAAAGGCACACAACTGTAAAAGATCACTACAGTTTTATAAACGATAGACCTACGATCAGTTTCAGATTCAACTTTTGGCCAAGATGGAAAGCCATGCAAGCCGCTCCCGCCTGGCGATACGAGCTGCGGGGCACCCTGAGCGCCAGGTGCGGGCCGCCTGCCAAAGCCCCGCAGACAGCATGAGAGAGTCCCCGCACCCCTTTGTCGGACCAGACGGCCGCGAAGCCCGAGAAGACTGTGGAAGGCAGGTCCCCACCAACGCTGCCGCTGGGGCCGGACGCAGCCGGGATCAGCTGCCCGCCCAAGCTCCAGCGGGAGGAAGTTACGTTGGGACCCCGGGAAAGGCAAGGCGGAGATGCTGGGAGTCAGGCCCTGGGAAAGGGTCGCCCAAACTCACCAGGTGCCGCCCCTCCTCAGATGTCATGGTTCCGGGTGGTAGCTGAGGGAAGCGGGCTGAAGGCCAGCAGAACAGCGGTCTCGGCCAAGCCCAGACCAGCACGTCCTAACGGAGGAAGCCAGGGTACCAGGGAGGGCTGGACACGCCAGGCGCTCCGGACGCGGGCCGTAGGCGGTGCAACGAGAAGGGCGGGCCTCCACCGTCCGGTGAAGGGGCGGGGCCAAGCTGGAGGCGGTCGCGAGCTAGGTTCTTACTGGAGCATCCTTTGTATTTCTTGGGACTTGCAAGGGGAAGGTGACTGGAGGACACTGGGAACGTGAGAGAGACGACGCGCGGAAATGCAGCCGGGAACCCTTCAACTAGTTTACACAAACCGAGAGAGCAGCTAGTACCGCCCGTAAGAGAGCCGGAAGTGGGCGGTGCCTGGGGGGGGGTCTAGTCTTGGCGGGAGGCTGGCTGGAGCAGTGATTGTGGTCAGCGCGGGACCGGAAAGGGGCGGGGCGGGGCCCGTGGAGGCGTGTTTGCGCGGGGCGCGGCGAAGCGAGCTGTTGCCAGCGTCTGCCGCCACAGACTAGAAATTTGGAGCTTGAGGAACCCGCAGCTGGGAACCGGCAGCGATGGGGCCTGGTTGAACCGCCTGCCTGCCAGCCACTAAGCGAACCGCGAGACCACGGATGGAGGGCCCGGCAAAGCTCGGCCCCGAGGCGGTGCTGCACTTTCTCGCGGAGCGCGGGGGCCGAGTCCGGCGTTCGGAGCTGGTGCAGCACTTCTCGGGCGCCCTGGGCAACGAGCCGGAGCAGCGCGCCCGCTTCAAGGAGCTGGTGAACGCCGTGGCCACCGTGCGCACCGACCCCACCGACGGCTCTAAGTATGTGCACCTCAAGAGGAGGTTCTACGGAGGCCCACCGTCGCCCAAGGCCGTGCCCCCCCGGGACCTGCCCCACATCTCCGTGACCGCAGAGGCCGAGCCCCACGGCGGCGCCCCCGAGAGGCCGGATGGCCGGGCGCAGGGCCAAGAGAGTGGCCTGTGCCTCGAGACGGCGGCGCGGTTGGCGCTCCGGAGTCGGTTCTGCGAGCCTGGCGGAGGGGAGCCTTCCGCTGCCATTCTTGGGCCGACCAGTTTGGCGGACGACAGCCGGAGTTGGCCGCCCCTGAATGGCGGGACCCCCAGGAGAAACGCGCGGCGCGACGCGCAGCCTCCGGCTGGGGCTCCGGCCCCCGCGACCATCGAGGACCTAGAACCCAAATCCCACGGCTGTGAGGAGGCGGAAGGGGAAAGCTCTCCCGGGGGGACCACCACCCCGAGGTCTACTCGCCAAAACCTCCGGGATCTTGTGATGGGCAGCTCCCCGCAGCTGAAGAGGAGCATCTGTACTGGAAGCAGCAGCCCTGGAGGCTTCTCTGGGGTAGGACGCGGCAAAGGCGGGGCTGACTCGGACAGCGCATCTGTTGCTTCGTCGTCGGCGGAGGAGGAGAGCAGCAGCGGAGGCTCCGTGACGCTGGACCCTTTGGAACACGCCTGGATGCTCTCAGCCTCAGACGGCAAGTGGGACAGCCTAGAAACCTTGCTCACTTGCGAGCCCGGCCTGCTGGCTAAGCGGGACTTCATCACCGGCTTCACCTGCTTGCACTGGGCCGCCAAGCACGGCCGGCAGGAGCTCCTGGCCATGCTAGTCAACTTTGCCAACAAACACCAGCTGCCAGTAAACATCAACGCCAGGACAAGTGGAGGCTACACAGCCCTTCACTTGGCAGCCATGCATGGGCACGTGGAGGTGATGAAGTTGCTAGTGGGGGCCTATGACGCAGATGTGGACGTCAGGGACTACAGTGGGAAAAAGGCCTCGCAGTACCTGAGTCAGAGCGTAGCCGAAGAAATAAAGAACCTGGTAGGAGCCCTAGACGAGGACGACGGGGAGAGCGCAGCGGGCAGCGGGGTAGGGCGCTGGAGGTTTTCAAAAGTACTCCCTTCGCACCTTATCACCCACAAATTCTCGCATGTCCTGGAGGATGGAGAGGATCACCACCACCACCACCATCACCTGGCTGAGGGATGGACTGGAAGCAAAGTAAAGGACCCAGGTCGCAAAGCTTCAGGCAGCTCTAGTGGGCGAATAAAACCCAGACTCAACAAAATCCATTTCCGAACCCAGATCATACACACCACACCCTCTTTCAGAGATCCGGAGCAGCCCCTGGAGGAAGGGGAGCAGGAAGAAGAGGATCGGTCTCTTAAAGTCCATTTATCCTCTTTCAAATTGAGACCGAAGTCCAATGTATTCGGGTAAAAATATTTTTTTAGAAAATTATAAATTTTATTTGTCTTGCGAAATAGAATACTGGGTGTAAGCAAGTAAGTGACACTAGAAAAGACCTAGGCTAAATTATGCATTCTTACTTGGTGGGTTGGAATGGGTCAGGGACATTTCCCCCTAGTATTCTGGGTGAAGTGATTTCACCAAGTGATTCATGAAACCTTGACCTAAGCCTCTTTTCCTTATGCCAGCCCTCTACCTTGGAGTCCCTGTTTGTGAGTACTAGAAATGGATCTAAAATTGGGGGTACAGAATTGAGGCTTTCTTTAATTTAACCATCATTGGATGCCATGCAAAGTAAGGAATATTGCACTTTTATGTATATGTTTTTGAAAATAGTATTCCAAAAACAAGAAATGCAAATTGTAGTGAGATTTTGTATTTGTTAAGTGTGAACAAAACTGCATACTCCCTGTAGTTTTTACTAATTGCATTTGATTTTTAAGATGCTACAGAGGGTCAGGTAAGAGTTGAAATGCAAAAATACTAATTAGAGAATAATGTGAGTAAAAATGGGAACTCTGTTGGTATCCTATTTGTACTATAAGTTGTGTCCAACTATTTTTTAAAAAGCAATTTCAGGTTTGATCACTGAACTGAAAAAATAGACAACATTCACTTTTGAGTTAATCTATAGTATGCTTTCCTCTTAAATATCTCATACTGCACTCAGTATTAAGGTACATTATTAATAACCATACAAGTTTTTATATAAATAAAACACCTTTAATAATCTATTTTTTTTTAAGTAAAATACTGCCTTTGGTTCTGATTCTTATTATCTTGTTTTGCTATTCTAAAAATCTAAATTTGCTGATGTTTTTCCGGAATTATGTAACCATTGGTTCTGTTTGACATGACCCTACTTGTTGGTGCTTAGAGTTGAACTGCATGTAGAAACTGTTCTGATTTAGATGATTAGTGAAAATTGGCATAAATGTTAGTGAACCTGTTCTTCTGTGAAGTAATCATTAAATCATCGTAATGACTCACTTGAGGTACACTTTGTTTTACTAATAAAACACTCTCATAGTCTGCTTTGTAGCAGTATTTTGCAAATGTTTAAAATACTAAATTCTTCCAATTTTTCATTGTTTCCTGGAATCTTATAGATCAGAGGTGTCAAACTCATTTTCACTGGAGGCCACATCAGCCTCATGGTTGCCTTCAAACGGCCAAATGTAATTTCAACTCCTTAACAGTTAAGGAGTAGTTACATTTATACAGTCCTAAAATTATTTCTGCCCTTAGAAGACAACTATGAGGCTGATGTGGCCCCCGGTGAAAATGAGTTTGACATCCCTGTTATAGATGTACAGTGAAGTTATTGAAAAGCTGGATAGTAAATCTACCCAGTTAAAAATAGCACTTTATAAAAGAGAAGGAGATGGTACTATTTCTGTATTTAAATACCACTGGCTGTTGAATTAAATGACAAATATTGTTCATT
This sequence comes from Tonatia bakeri, assembly GCA_004024845.1. Lineage (NCBI taxonomy): Eukaryota > Metazoa > Chordata > Mammalia > Chiroptera > Phyllostomidae > Tonatia > Tonatia bakeri. The sequence goes on along the minus strand of PVIA01008451.1, from coordinate 4,828 downwards.
AAAATTAAAGACATGTGATTCTTAATTACATTCCATTCAAATATATTAGTGTGACTGTTTTACAATTATTGTAAAATTTAAGTCACCGGCATATTAAATCTATTTGTAACAAGATTCAAAACAACTTTTGTGGGAGACTAATTTCAACAAGTCCTTTTCCCTTAGTCTTTTTGATTTTATAATTAGTAAAACAAGTATCTGCAGCCTTTAGAGATTAAGGGGTAACTTAGTTTCAGGAGTGAATGAACTAATGTATGACTTGCACACAATTGCAATCAATCTTTATAGAGGACTTAGATTTTTAATTTCCTAAGTCACAGAAATTTGTAACAAGTTTGTCACCTCTCTAGATTGAATTTGTTTAAAAATTAATGAAAAAAAATTATATAAAATAAACTATTAGCGATTTATGTGCCTTTATTTTGTTTTAGGATTATGGAAACGGGCCATGTGTATTTGAGAAGCATTTTTTCAATGCATGTGGGTGAAAAACAATCTAATTTTGTGTAAATTGAAAATAGGTTCCTTGAAGGTGAAAGCAAACTTTTGTTCTGAATTGTATGCATGTTATCTGTATCTAGTGCAGAATAAGCTATAACTTCACACTGAGGGATCTTAACCTTTCATTGATATGTAAAGCTAAAGTGAACATACTATAAAGAGTAGACACTTCTGAACCATCTAAACATTCTATTAAACAGTCCGTATTAATCTCTTAAATGTGTATGTTTATTAATTGTACAAAATCTCTGGTTTGCTAGATCTTTAGAGATTCAGCCAATACTTATTTAACTTGCTGTTCACACTAAAGATTTTAATTTCTCTGATAAAATTTAAATTTTCAAAAATCATTACTTGTGCGCGGGCTGCGAACCAGGCATCGCAGGTTCGATTCCCAGTCAGGGCACATGCCTAGGTTGCCAGCCATGTCCCCCAGCAACCGCACATTGATGTTTCTCTCTCTCTCTCTCCCTCTCCCTTCCCTCTCTAAAAATAAATAAATAAATAAAATCTTTAAAAAAAAAAATCATTACTTGTAGCATTTCCTTGTCATGATGTGCTTATGTAGCATTTTCTTAATGCTGCATCCTTTTATTTTTCAACTTCCAAATTGATTATAAAGAGCAAATGATTTGCGTAATTTGATATTTGTAGAGTTGTATTTACCATTAATGGAAATTGTGTCAGTTACTTAGATGTTTGCTGATATGAAACAATGGTTAGAAACTCAAAGAATGTCAGTGTTTCTGTAGGTACATTTGAAACTGATAAATGTATGTCACAATTTTATTCACACTTATGGTATATAAAATGCAGCTATCTTATATAACTTGAAAATCTGAGACTATTTTATTCATGCCTGAAATCCTGGAGTCCAGGATGCCTTGTCTCTTATTTTTTAAATAAGTAAAAGTTTGGTTAGAATGTAAGGTTTGTAGTTTGTTTTGTCAAAACAAATTGTTCACATGAGATTTTTTTTCTCTGAGTTGTCTAAATCTCTCTAGACCTTTATTAGGTTTTATGGTTCACACAATACTTTTTGAAGTTCCAGTTTATTTGATCTCCTATCCCTTAAAGTTACTTGCTGTATATTCCTAATTTACAGATAAAGAAATGAAGGTTGATGGTTGTTCAGGGTCATGAAGTAAATGGCGGTTAGTAAGATCCTAAAATTGAGTGTATTTTCACATTATCTTTTCTATACTTCCAATGCTCAAATTTTGACAGAACTGTACTTTGGCACTAGTAATGGACGAATCAACTTGTCAAGAAAGTAGTGCCTCCGCCACTACCTTAAAAAATACATCCTCCTGCATACACCATCTACCTATCATGAATCCTCCCTACTCAGACTGAATCTTCAGAAAGGTTTGGGGAATGCCTTTTTCTATTTTCTTTAGTATCCATCAAGTGTTGAACATTAATGAACTCATTTCCTCATCAAGACTGCCTTTAATCTTTATTTTAACAAAATTATACCTCTATCAAATGGCAGAGAGAGGTAGGACTTGATGTAATGTTCCTCCATTGTTTTCTCTTGGGAAAATCCTATTATGACTCCTGGGTTATTTTATTGTTACTGATTTATGGCAATTTATAAAACATTTTTCACTATAAGAAATACTACATAAGTCTAGTTTCTGTTTCTAAAATTACTTTTCCCTTAGAAGTGCATATCTTGAAAGGATTCATGGAGCAGTCTATTTGAAGATATCTTGTAATTTTTCCTAGTAAAAAAATATTTTTTATTTTGCTTAAATAAGTGGCATTATTCAGAGCTTCCTGTAAGATAATCTTAAAGTGAATACTTTGCAAACCATTGTTCCTTCAATGATGAGACAATTTTTTTGAAATACTTGGTATTAGAGAACGGGAAGATGACACTGTGAACTTATTTTTCAAGATACAGCACTAAAGTTGTTTCTATCACTATCCACTATTTTTCTTTTGAAGAACATCACTTTCATGTTACCATATTCTTTTCCCCTTAATCTTCTCTTTTATATGACAGTGTTATCTCAAGAAGTGGTTTCCTCCTTCAGTTAATAAATTGTCTATGTTTCCACATTTGTTGATGAATATGTGATGAGTGCTGCTACTCTTGCATAATGCCTGGCTTGTTGAAGGTATTCAATAAGTGTTTTGTTCTTTAAATGAAAAACAGTAAAGAAACATTCTGTAATGTTTTGCATCATATGGATAAATTCAACAATGTGCATTCATGCCAAGTGAATAGAGTTATTCTTTATACAGTGTGGTTCCTAACTGCCAAACAACCACTTTTTAATTTTTTTCCCATTGTCTAAATGTCCTTATGGGAAAGGGTCAAGGAATTTTACAGATAGGTTTCAAATTCATCAGTTTCACATTGAAATTGTCTTGTGTCATGGTGGTAGAAAATACACCCTAAATGAAGGCATTGTATCTATGTATTCTTTATTTTAAATTATTTTATTGTTGTTCAATTACAGTTGTCTGCATTTTCCTCCCACCATTCCCCTCACCCCAGCCAAATAATCTGTGTATTCTGGTGGTCACAAATTCATAATATTTTGATTAGTAGAAATGATAATTTACAAAAAATATATAAATAATGTAACAATCATCTATATCTACTTTTCTTACAAAATATTAAGCAGAATGGTGAGATGATGATTTTTTTCCTTCATTGACATTTTTATAGTTTAGATTTTGACTTCATTTAAATGTTTATTTTTAGGTGATTTTAGATTTACAGAAGGGTTACAAAAAATACTAAGGATCCCTATGTACCTAAATACCCTAATATTCACCTAAATACTCACCTAAATACCCTAATATTAACATCTTACATTAACATAATACCATTATCTAATTTTTTACTATTTTTTAATTTTAATTGTTGTTTAAGTGTAGTTGTCTCCATTTTCCCACCACCACCCACCCCTACCTCCTACTCTAACCCTACCCCGCTTTGGCTTTGTCCATGGGTACTTTATACATTTTCCTTAAGAACCCTGGCCTTCTCCCCCCCCTCCCCACCCTTATCCTCCTTCTCCCTTTTGGTTACTGTCAGTTTGTTTTTTATTCCAATGCCTCCTGTTATATTTTGCTTGCGTGTTTGTTTTGTTCACTAGGTTCCACTTATAGGTGAGGTCATATGATATTTATCTTTCTCTGCCTGGCTTATTTCACTTAGCATGATGCTTCCAGATCCATCCATGCTGTCATGAAGAGTAGGAGCTCCTACTTTCTTTCTGCTGCATAGTATTCTATGTGTAAATGCACCACATTTTTTTTTTATCCACTCATTTGCTGGTGGGCACTTAGATTGTTCCCAACACTTGGCTATTGTAAATTGTGCTGCTATGAACCTTGGGGTGCATAGATTCTTTTGAATTGGTGTTTCAGGATTCTTAGGGTATAATCCCAGAGGTGGAATTGCAGGGTCAAAAGGCAGTTCCATTTTCAGTTTTCTGAGGAAATTCTATACTGTTTTCCATAGTGGCTGCACCAGTCTGCATCCCCACCAACAGGGCACCAAGGTTCCCTTTTCTCTGCATCCTTGCTAGCACTTGTTGCTTTGTTTATGATGTCCATTCTGACTGGTGTGAAGTGGTATCTCATTGTGGTTTTAATTTGCATTTCTCTGATAGCTAGTGATGGTGAGCATTCTTTCATATGTCTCTGGACCCTTCCATTGTATGTCCTCCTTGGAGAAGGAGGTGTCTGTTCAGGTCCTTTGCCCATTTTTTAACTGGATTGTTTGTCTTACTGGAGTGGAGTCATGTGAGTTCTTTATATTTTGGAGCTTAACCTCTTGTCTGAGGTATCATTGGTAAGTATATGTTCCCATGTGGTTGGTTCCTTTTTCATTTTGCTGATGTTTTCTTCAGCTCTGCAGAAGCTTATCTGCAGTCCAGCCAAAAGAACAATCTATTCCAATCCTGGAGGTAAAATGAGCTCTATTGGTATTTGCTTTGTGAGCAATTTAAGAGATTTTCAAGAGTAAACTTGACATAAAAAACTTTTACCTTACCAGTTGACTCAAGCACATAAACCTGTGAGAATCTTTTAACTATACATTCTTAGTTTTCAATTTCCAAGTTAAGATTATAAAAAGCAAATAACTTGAGGTATTTGTGGAGTTGTATTTATCATTAATTGAAATTATGGCAGTTATTTAGATGATTGTTGATTTGAAACTCTAGTTAGAAAACTGAAGTATTCTGGCTTTAAATATTCAAATACAATATTGTCAGTGTACAGGTGACTACTTATTTTGTGAAACTCCCAATGGCAAAGAGAGATGAAGTGTAGTTTAGCTTAGAGACGTGTCTTTTTTTTT
>PVIA01008450.1:0-36973 GCA_004024845.1 Tonatia bakeri | reverse complement strand
GATATAGAGAATAAGTAGCATAGACAGTAGGGAGAAAATAGACAGGGGGAGGGTAAGAAAAGTATGGGACATGTAGACACTAAAGAACTTATGACACATGGACATGAACTAAAGGGGGGAATGTGGGTGGGAGGGGATGGGCAGGGTGGAGGGGAGTGAAGGGGGAAAATGGGACAACTGTAATAGCATAATCAATAAAATAAAGAATAAAAAAAGAATACAATACAAAAAAAAGAAAAAAAAAGAAAGCCAAGATTTGAATATGAAGTATAGTAAAATGTAGTATGATATAAAACAAAAGGAGATAATAAATAACATAAAACAAAGCTATACCTACACTGATTAGATAATTTAGTAAGAAAAAGAGAGCCTACTTATTCTGAATTCTTATATAATCTTTTTGTGGTTATAATAAATTATAGCCCCAGTCATTTATAAATGATGTGCTTATTTATCTCTGGAAGTTATTTTTCATTTTATGGTGCATTTTGCTTATAAATCAGTTCCTCCCAAATCATATTTTTAAAAGATCACCTTAAAAGTAGGCTGCAGTGAACACAGTCCATAAAAAAATAAAAGTTATTTATTGGTTTGGTTTGACATCATCCTGGTGACTTTTGTCACTGATGTTTTTTAAATTTTTTATAAGATATTTGACTTTTTAATTCTTATAAACTTAAACTCATGCCTGTGAAAATTCATAAAAGTTGTCTACAATATCTAATAATAATCCACTTCTTATTGTTTACAATTTTTATTATTACTTTAAAAATCACTTAGGAAAATATTGCTTATTTAATTCCTTTCATTTCAATTTAGTTTGTCTTCTTCTGGTTATAGTCAAGTAAAATTAAAGTCCATAATTTCTATTGAAAACACTAGCAGCAATAGTGTTGGATGGTAGAACTGTTTTGTTAATAATTTTTACATTTCCTAAAATGTATTTCTAATAAACTCACTAATTTTATTTCAGGCATTTATACTTGTTTAATATAATTTTAAGTAACAGAAAGCTGAATTGATTAAATAGAATATATGAATACATATCAATAAGAAATCAAGCTTTCATCTGTTTATCCCTTCAGTTTTTTCTAACAAAGAGGCTCTGCCTACACCCATGAGCCCTACTTCATTAAATGATAGATAGTAATAAGAAAGGTGATTCTTGGTAGAAAGCCTAGAACTTTCCTTTCTTGTCACTGGAGCTAATAACAGTCATACACTTTCCTATTTTCTGTGGTGAGCATAAATGTTCTTATCTTAACATCAGCCAGATTGGAGGAATTGGAGACAGTATGCAACAACAGCAGCAGCTACTGCTGCTCCCCATAATAGGGGAAAAAAACAGAGATTTTCTTTGGCCATTCCCATCTTTCCTTCCAGTTTTTTAAGGCCTTAGACTCAGCCTTACTTAAAGCAAAATTCTCAGAGCCTTGAACTCATCAAATTAAGGCTAAAACGCTAAGAATGTATCAGTCCCAGAGGTATTTCCCTTTTAACATTTCCCTCTTTGTTTATTTATAATTTATAGCTGGCTGACTCCAGAAAGAGGACTTAAGATACAATATTTCAATAAGAAACTCCAAGGAATGCACTTCCATTGAAGTAATTTCTGGTATGATCTTTGTATGAGGGAGGCATTTTACTGTAGTCACACCACATAGGTAGTCATTGGTCTTCCCAATCAGCAAAACTGATTCTGGGGATATGTTATAAAAGTAAAAAAGGCATTTGAAAAGTTACTGCAGGAAAATGCAAAGTCCACAAAGCAGTTATATACAGTGCTTGCTCTCCAACATGTCTACACACAACCCTACCCCAGTCTTGAGCATTCACTCTTTTGCTTCCACTTTTGCTTTTGACATAAAATGCTTTAGGAATGAGTCTTCTCTCTCTCCCTTTGCTCTTCTTCAATCTGAATCCTTTGCACTTATCTTTAGGGATCATGTAGGTCCTGGTCCTTGTGATTATTAATAAAAATTCACCCTGAGGTGCTAGTGACTGACAGAAGTAAACATACAACTGTATGAGCCTATATGCCAACAGGAACCAAAACCTTCTCAGTGCCTTGGGAAAAATGTCTGCCTTGCAAAGAGGTTTTACATAGCATTTGGAATATGCAGGACATCAAAGTTAGTTGCCATTATTGTTATTTTTGTTATTTTCTGTCCCACAAATAGCTTAGTCTTGAGGGAAAAATGATCTGTTTCTTTCTGAATTTAGCCTGAAATTAACTTGCATCTCTCAACTAGGACTGAAAAAATGTTGGTTCACTGGAGAAGACGTTAAGTCAGTGTAAAAGAGCAGGGCCCAATGGTCCAGGAGAGAGCTCAGGCCTAACTATGTAGCATAGGAATGCAAATCCTAGATAAAGATTTATTAACTGGTCCAGCCATGAAAAAGGCCTGAACCTACTCAATACAAACTTTCATAAAAACAGAGAAGATATTAACTTATAAAAATATTTCACTGGGGTTTAATGAAAGAAATGTTTTAAATAATAATTATATTAAATAAGAATTTGAATACTTACTTCAACTTTTTTGAAGTCTCCCCACACTTAATCTTATACTTAATGTTCATAAAGGATTTAATATTTCCAGTTAGTATAAGTTTCTATGAATTACTAAACAAAATTAAAGCAATTTTCTTTGGTCCAGATTTCTATAGACAAAAAGCTTATATGAATTGGTGATTGCTGATTTCACAATAAGAAATGCTTTTATGAAGATGATTCTGTGAAGCTGCAAGATTGTGAATCTAAAATAAACTTAAATTGTGTTCAGTGCAATGTTAGTGATATTGCTGTTGGATGTTTCTAATTTTTAAATATTTTTATTGTAATTTAATTTTAATCATGCACTGTTTATATGAGATATATGGTAACCCAGAGTTTTTTCCAAATTCTATAATTTTGTGATTTCAATAATTCTATATAAATGGTATTGTATGGTAGTAATCTTTTGGAATTATCTTTTCCACTCCACCTAATTCCCTGGAAATCCATCCAAGTTGTTACATATAACTATAGTTTGTTCTTTTTTACTGCTGAGTAGTATTCCATGGTATAGATGTACTACAATTTGTTTAACTATTCACCTGTTGAAGGACATATGCATTGTTTCCAGTTTGGGCTATTATGAATGAAGCTGTTAGGAACATTTACGTACAGTTTTTTGTTGATCATCATTTTTTTTGTTTGTTTACATGGGATAAATGGGCAAGAGGGTAATTGCTGGTTCATGGGGTAAGTACACGTTTAGCTTTGTAAGAAACTTGTTTCCTGAGAGGCTGCACCAGCAGAATATGATTGATCAACACCCTTGCAGCATTTGATGTTATCTGTATTTTTCACTTTAACAATCCCGATAGGAGTGTAGTGAATCTCATCATGGTTTAAATTCACATTTCCCAAATGGAAAATAATGTTGAAATTCATTTCATGTGCTTACTTTCCATTGCTATATCTTCTTTGATGAAATGTCTGTTCATGTCTTTTGCCCATTTTCTACTTGAATTGTTTGTTTTTTCACTATTGAGTCTCAGGAGTCCTCTATACACTCTTGATACTACTCCTTTGTTGGGCATAGCATTTGAAAATACAGGATGGGTCAAAAGTAGGTTTACAGTTGTTCCTATGGAAAATAATACAATAATTAATAAATAATAAAAGAAGAATGAACTCTGTGTTTCCTGTACTCACCACTGTAAACGTGCTTTTGACCCATCCTGTATTTTATCTTGGTCTTTAGCATATCTTTTCATCCTCTTCACCAAGATTTTTACAGAAGAAAAATGTTTTCTATTTGAATTAGATCAAGTTTATCAATTTTTCCTTTTATGGATATGCTTTTGATATCAAGTCTAAGAATTCTTTACCTAACCCAAGTTCCCAAAGATTTTCTAATATTTATTTAATGAAGTTTATAGATTTATATTTACATGTAAGTCCATGATCCATTTTTAGTTAATTTTTATATAAGGTTTAGGCTGAGGTGTTCTTTTGTCTGTGGATGTCCAAATTTACCAGCATCATTTGTTGCCAAGGGTATCTTTCTTATATTGAATTGCTTTTGTACCTTTGTCAAAAATCAGCAGGATAGAATATACATTTTTCCAAAGAAGACATTCCAAAGGCCAACAGGTACATGAAAAGATGGTCAGCATCACCAGTCATTGGAGAAATGCAAATTAAAATCACAAGATATCATCTCACAACTGTAGGGTAGTCATCATCAAAAAGATAGGAGGTAACAGATGCTGATGAGGATGTGGAGAAAAGGGAACCCTTGTGTACTGTGGTGGGAATGTAAATCAGTATGACCACTATGGAAAACAGTATAGAGGATCCTCAAAAATTAAAAATAGAACAACCACATGATCCAACAATTATACTTCTGGAAATATATCCAAAGGAAAACGAAAACACTAACTCAAAAAAATATCTGAACTCTCATATTCATAGAAGCATTATTTATAATAGCCAAGACATGGAATGTCCATTGACAGATAAATGGATAAAGAGGATGTGATACACACACACACACACACACACACACACACATATAAATACATAGGTGTATCACATATGTATATAAATATATACATATATACACATATCATATATATACACATCAGCTATAAAAATGAGGAAATCCTACAATCCATTTCTGACAGCATGGATGGATCTTAGTCAAATAAGTCAAAAAAGCAAAGACAAATGATCTCACTTATATGTCAAATTTAAAAAAGATGAACTATTAGAAACAAAGAGTAAAATGGTGGTTGCCAGGGCCCACGGAGTGCAGGAAATGTGGAAGATATTGGTCAAATGGTACAAACTTCTAGCTATGAGATAAATAAGTTCTGGGGATCTGATGTACAGTGTGGTGATTATCATTAGGGGTACCTACTTGAATGTTATTCATAGAGTAGGTCTTAAATGTTATCACTCTAAAAATGGTGATTATGTGAGATAATGCAGTTGTTAATTAACCTTATTCTGGTAATCATTTTACAATATATACGTGCATCAAATCATCATGTTGTACACCTTAAATTTACATAGATTATATGTCAATAATATCTCAATAATGCACATGTGCAGGCAAGCCCTTTACTATCTGTAGGAATTGGCTAATGGGGGTGGTGGTGGAGTGTAATCACTCCAGGGCCATGAGGGCCCCAAGACGTTAAAGCATCAAATACAAAAACTAGAAAATGTGGTTATTACAAGAATTTTCAGTATCATATTAAATAAAAGTGGTGAGAGTGGACAACCTTGCCTTCTTTCTAATCTAAAGAGAAAGCCTTAGGTTTTTTGTAGATTTTATCAAAGGTTTTTTGTAGGTTTTTTATCAAGTTAAGGAAGTTCCCTTATATTTTTACTTTGCTGAGAGTTTTTACTGTGAATGACTGTTGGAGTTTGTCAAACACTTACTCTGCAACAATATTATCACATGATTTTTCTTCTTGAGCCTGCTGATATAATGGATTGCACTGATTTCTTAAATCCAGAAAGAGCTCTGCATATCTGGAATAAATCATTTTTATACATTTATGGATTTACTTTGCTGATGTTTTGTTGAGGAATTTTGCATCTAAGATCATGAGAAATATTTGTCTATAGTGTTCCTTTTCTTTTTTTCACTGTTTTTGTCTGGTTTTGATGTGAAGAAAATATTAGCCTCAAAATGAATGTAAAAATGTTCCCTTCTCTTCTTTAGAACAGATGGAATAAATTGGTTCAAATTCTTCTTTAAACATTTGGTAGAATTCTCCAGTGAAATCATCTGATCCTGGAGATTTGTTTTTTTGGAGGATTTCAAATTATGATTCTATTTCTTTAAAGATTATAGAACTATTCATATTACCTATTTTATCCTAGTTTACTTTGGTTATTTGAAGTTTTTGAGTAATTGGTCTATATTTCCTAAGTTTTAGAATTTGTTTATGAGCATGATCCAGTAGTATTCTCCATTGAATCTACAGTGATATCCCATTTCATTCCTGATATTGGTGATTTTTATGTTTTCTACTTAGTCATTGACAGTCTTACTAAAGGTTTATCAATTTTATTAATTTTTCCTAAAAAGAAGCTTTTTGTTTCATTATTTTCCTGTTTTCAATTTCCTTGATATCTGTTCTTATTATTTATTTCTTTCTGTTGACTTTGAGTTTATTTTGCTTTTTTGTCATTGTTTCTTGAGGTAATAAGTCATATTGATTTGAGACTTTTCCTTTTTTCTAATGGAAACATTCAGTGCTATATATTTCTCAGCACTGCTCTACCTATGTACCACATATTTTGATATGTTGTATTTTTATCTGCATTGGGTTCTATGTATTTTTAAATTTCCTTTGAGACTTCCTTTACTGCCTCATTGCAAATGGGTAAAGTGGAAGTTGAGCTGCCCTCTTGGGCTTGCTAACACTTTTCTGGCAAAAATGGGGCACCAATTCTCACTGCTTTGTTGTCTTTGAGTGGGTGTGTAATTGCAGCTCCCCCCTGGGCCTTGAGGACACCAGGGAGAGAGGAAGCAAAGGGCTGACTTATACTGATTTATTGTTGCAGGGTAAGGACAAAAGTTCAGCTCCCAGCTTGGCCCCGCTGAAACTGTCAGTTGGAGGAGTGTGATTCCTCCACTGGTGTTAAGCTGGAGTGGGGCAAGTATTGCTAAAAAGGTTTTCTATTGTTAGGTCATCCTTTTCCCAATCATTTGGAAAAGGGAACCATGCTTTTCTTGGAGCTTTTTGTCTGTTCCTGTTGATAATTCAGGGTTGGATGCTTCTGTATCATCTGAGATATGTGAGAGAGAATTAAAAATCCAGGGAAACTCACCACTTTGTCTTTCCATAAGTTCCAAGGTCACTAGACCATTTACCTTCTTCCTACCTTTCAGAGTCTTCTTATGCTTGTTATGTTATGACTAGAAATTTTTAAGTTTAAGAGGGAGGACACAGGATGAATGTAGTTATTCCATCTTGACTGGAACCAGAAGTCTATGATGAGTTTTTAATAATAAGGAGGGTTGTCATACATGAAAAGTTGGCAGCCACTGCTATATTATATTTCTCATCAGATATTTTCCTGTGTATAGTTTTTTTGTGTATTTTTCTAGAAAATTTTTATTAGACTGTATATTCTACTTTTAATTGTCCTTTTTCTCTTAATATCATAATAAGTACTTTTCAATTCTATCATCATCTGCTTAGAAGCATAATTTTAATGGTTAATTGAACCTTCCTTTTAGTATTAGTATATGGGCTATTTCTGTTTTTTTTTAGTACTTTAAATAATGTTATAATAAATGTATATGAGCATAAAGGTTTTCTCTAGTTCAGACTATTTTCTTAGTTTATAGTCCTATAAATTAAATTATTATGTTGAGGCATGAACATTTTAAAGTCAACTGGTATAACATATTGTTTTAAATTTTACTGTATTTGACAAGGGAGGGTAACTTTCTCATATACAGCCCAGCTTTATTAAAGCCCAATTTAAAAGGTCCTTCTGAACTGAGAATAAAAGTATTTTATATCAACTATATTAGGAAAGCTGATGTGAAATGTAGAAAATAGCCCTAATCCAAGGGAATCATTATGTAGAAAAAAAAAGCAGTGTGTGGCTACTTCAGAATCCTCAGGAAATATGCCTGAGAATTGTAAAAATGGTAGCTGGCTGTGTTATTCACCATGGCTGTTACTGAGGAAACAGAGGCAAATGACTTGTGAAATCTGGTTTTTCTAGGATGTATGAGTTTCCTAATGCCAATTTTAGGTCCTAGTCTCCAGGACAAGCAATTATCACGGCTAGACTCACACCACCACCAGTCAGGACAGGCTGAACCTTGCTCCTGGTTATGGGTTCCAACCTTTCTCTTGGAAGATCTAACTATGGCTGTTCCTTGGCACTTCAGCAGCTTTACTCTGGTTAGCTTTTTGCCTTTCATGATCTCAGGGGTCTGAGGAAGCAGTCAAGAAGGACTAAATTTAAAATAAGAGAACATGGGGACATAAACATACCAGGCTAGAGGACATTTGGCAGATTCTCAGAGAAAAAAGTACTCTGTGTTACAAATACTTATCTCTCATAGAACCAATAAATGAATTAAGCAAAGTTGCATGATGCCAAATCAACTGGTAACTGTGGTGTTGGGGAGGGTGTGGGTGGAGGTAGAAGAGGGCAAAAGGGGGATAAAAGGTGTTGGAAAATTAACATAAAAGATCAGTTGTCTTTATATATACTAACAAGAAACAATTCAAATAAGAAATTTAAAAATCATCTAATTTAAGACAGCATTAAAAAGAGTAAAATATTTGAAATAAACTTAACCAAGGAGATGAAAGACTTACAACATAAAAACTACAAAACATTGCTGAAATAAATTAAAGAAGTCACAGATAAATGTAAAGCCATTCACATTCATGGACTGGAATACTTAATATTGTTTAAATGTCCATATGACTCAAAGTGATCTACAGATTCAATACAATCCCTATCAAAATCCCAGTGCATTTTTATTGACAGAAATAGAAAAAACAATCCTAAACTTTATAACAAACCACAAAGGATCTCAAATGACCAAAACAATCTTGAGAAAGAAAAACAAATCTGGAAGCATCACATATTATGATTTCAAAATATATCACAAATATACAGTAATCCAAATAGTATGGTATTGGCATAAACAGACCTATAGACCAATAGAACAGAATGGAGAGCCCAGAAATAAACCTATACATATATGATGAACTAAATTTCAACAAGAGTGCCAAGACTACAAAATGGGAAAAAGACAGTTTCTTCAACAAATGGTGCTGGGAAAATTGAGTATCCACATGGAAAAGGATAAAATTGTACCCTTCTCTGACACCATATATAAAAAATTGACTAAAAATGAATTAAATGTTTGAATATAAGACCTGAAACTGAAACTATAAAACCCCTAGCAGAAAACTTTGTGAAATTGGTATTCGCAGTGATTCCTTGAATATAACACCAAAAGTACAGGCAACAAAAGTGAAATAGACAAGTGGGTCTACATCAAACTAGAAAGTTTCTTTGCTGCAAACAATCAAAAGAATAAAAGGCAACCTATGAAATGGGAGATAATAATTGCAAGCAACATGTTTGATAATGAGTTAATATCAAAAAATATAAGAAAGTCCAACAATTCAATAGCAAAAAACACAAAATAGCCTGACTAAAAATGGGAAAGGACCTGATTAATGATTTCTCTAAGGAAGACATACAAATAGTCAACAAGTATAGGTAAAGATGCTCAACATCACTAATCATTGGGGAAATGCAAATCAAAATCACAAGATATCACCTCACATGTGTTGAGATACCAATTATCAATAAAAAGAAGAAAAAAAAAGAAAAATGAGAGGTGATGCGGACTCTGACCAGTGGGGTCCGTGTGTTATGGATGCAACGAACAAATTCACTCAGACTACAGAAGTCCTGTGGAGAAAAGGGACAGCACAGCCACTCTCTAAGTAAGAGAGGGCCCCAACGCTTGCCTGGACAGGTTTTGATTGCTTTTCTGGGTATATTACCTCGAGGATGGTCCTCATTTACTATGCACAGGGTTTGCTTTAGGTGATTACCTTTTACAGGTAACAAAGGAGAGGATGTTGCTAATTACTACAAAGAAAAGGATGTTTGCAAATACAAGGGGAAAAGTGGTTAAACTGGTTACACTCCATACTTCGGAGTTTTAGCACAGACTTTAGGAAGTTACTTTAAAGATATGTAGTAAATATTTGCCGTCTCAATTCAGGGTGAGGGAGTTTTAGCAAAAAACAAGCCTAAAAGCAGCCTAGGTACAATGCAGGCCTGGTTCCCCATGGGAAAACTGACCTCTGGGCCTGGTTCCTGAGTACTGACTCACTCCCACCAGTTTTCCAAATCAGGGACTGAGCTACATTTGCCACTGCCACACAGAGCAGATTGGTTCCCTATAGAGAGGTATTGCTGAAGATGTAGAAAAATTTGAACCCTTCTGCACAGTGGTGGTACAATAAAATGGTACAACTGCTGTGGAAAAAGTACAGAGATTCCTCAAAAAATTAAACATAGAACTGTTATATGATCCAGCAATCCCACTTCTTGGTGTTTATCTCAAAGAATCCAAAACATAATCTTGAGAGATATTTTCATTCCATACTCATTGCAGAATTATTCAAAATAACCAAGACATGAAAACAACCTAAATGTCTATTGATGAATGAATGAATAAATGCAGTGGGGTATATACATAGAATGGAATTCAGCCTCAAAAATAAGGAAACCCTGTCACATAGATGAACCTCAAGGACATTATGCTAAGTGAAATAAGCCAGTCATAGAAGGGTAACACTGAATGATTCCACTTACATGAGGTATCTAAGCTACAGTTGTCCCTCTATATCCATGGGTTTTGCATCCACAAATTCACCAAATGCAGATGGAAAATAGTCATAAAAAATGTTATGTTGTTGCTGGCATGTGCTATGTAGTTAGGTCTGCAACGGTTGTCTGTACTAAGCATGTACAGACTTGATTTTTCTTCTCATACTCCCTAAACAATATATTATAACAACTATTTACATAGCATTTACATTATATTAGGTATTCTAAGTATTCTAGAGATAATTTAAAGTATGTATACAGGAGGATGTGTGTATGTTATATGCAAATTTTAGTATCCTGCCATGGTTCTGGAATTAATCTCCTGCAAATACCAAGGGATGACTATATTTAAACTCATAAAGGCAAAAAAATGGAAAGGTGGTTGCTAGGGGGTAGGGGGTAGGGGAAATGGGGAGTTGCTGTTTAATATGTACAGAGCTTCAGTCATACAAGATGAAAAAGTTCGAGAGATCTGCTGTACAACAGTGTACATATAATTAGCAATATTGTGCTGTATACTTAATTTAAGAAGATAGATCTCATGTTGTGTTTTTCACCACAGTAACAAAAAAGTACTTACCTTTCAGTATTGTAGTGCTAAGTTTAAAACACTTGTTTCTGGAAGCATTTTAGAGAGATATATTGGCTTATCATCTTTCTTTATGTAAACATAAAGTGAACTGTATACATTACTGTGTTCCCACCACTGAATAAAGCCAGCTCACATGGATTGAATGTCTACTGCTGTGTTATTTATTAACTGCCTTATTTAGTTCTCTAAAGAAATCCTGCAATATCAATATTGTTCATGCTTTCATTGATTCATTTTGCAAATATTTTTGTGCATTTGCTATTTGCCTGCACTGCCTAAGGCCCTGGAAATACAGCAGAGTACAAGACAAGCAAATTACCTGACCTCATGAACCTTAGACTCCAGTGAAGGAGGCAGAAAATAAATAGTTTTATAATTTTTATAAGTAGATATAAAATATTATATAATATAAACTAATATAATATAACATGATTCAATATAATGTCAAGTGGTTAAGTGTTATGAGAAATAATAAACCAGGATGAGGACATAAAGTCAGCAGCTATTTCAGAAATACCAGGGAAGACCACTTTGAGGAGATAGCATTTGAACAGATCTGAGTGAACTAAGAAATTAAGTCATGAAATATCTGAGTAAACAGCATTTCTGGCAGAGAGAACAGCACAGCAAAGGCTAAGAGGGGAGGAGAATGTTTGGTATACTTAAACAATACCAAGGAAGCCAGTGTGGCTGGAATCCAGAGGAAGAAAGGAAACCTCATAGAAGTGGAGATTTCAGTTTTCATCTAACCAGTGGCCAAACTGGTACTTTAGCAGTGTGGCTAACTCCAAAACCCATGCATATTCCATATACTCAGTGATTTATTATGATAGCCTGATACATTCTCATTGAGAATGGAACGAAAGCATTGAAAAGCATTTGTTTCCAGAAGCATTTCATACAGATATATTGGTTTCCCAGTCCCATTTTCCAACCTGCCCAAGGGAAAAAGGACAATATACTTGAGGCATGTATATGACCATAGCTTGTATTATTATCATTTTTATTAAGGAGACTTAATGGCCATTAATATAAAACACAGTCTTAATTTACAAATATAATAATAAGGACCGATACCTGTTTTGACTTTAAGTTTGCTTCTTAAGAAAAGTCAAGGCTATTTTCTCTTTCTTTTTAAGATTCTATTTATTCATTTATTTTTAGACAGAGGGAAAGGGAGGTAGAAAGAGAGGGGGAAAAATATCAATGTGTGGTTGCTTCTTGCACACCTCACACAAGAGAACCTGGCCCCCAACCCAGGCATGTGCCATGACTAGGAATTGAACCAGCAACCCTTTGGTTCTCAGGCTGGTGTTCAATCCACTGAGCCACACCATCCAGGGGAAGCCAAGGTTATTTTTTATTTTTATTTTTAGTATCCTGATACTGAATGAAAGACACTCTTAGAATGTTTTACAAAGGAATATTTAAGAGCAAACCTAAGGTGGATGGCAGTGAGAGCATGTGTAAGACCAGGTAAAATGAAAGGATTGGCTGGATCATTAGACCTAATTATTGTGCTAGATATCTTCTATGCCTCCCCAAATCTTCTCCACCCACTTCTCCACCCAGCTCTGTGCCCTACCCCAAGAAACAAAACTGGAGCAATGCCCTGGAGAATAGCTAAAGACCTCTGGGGTTATGGGGTGATTCTGTCTTCTGTTGTTGCCTTCTCTCCTCTCACACAGTGGAACCTATAACTCTGTGGATGACACGAGCACTGAGAAAACAAATTCTAGACTGAGATTCAAGGAACAGTTCCCCAGACCCTGCTACAAAACTGGGCTACCAAGGAAGCTGCTGCAGAATCTGGAAGTCCTAGCTGTCAACTGCAGAATGCTATAGCCCACATTACAATTACATCAATAATAGGAATGCCTCATACATTGTCTCTCTTCATATTTAATGCAATTCCTCATTCAAGTTTTACACACAAGAGCATCTGATTGGTGGAGCATAAATCACATTCAGCATATTAACTACAAGGGAGTTTTTTGGTCTTTGAATTATAGAAAGGCACAGTAGGAAAGGATTGGAATAGAGGAGTAAGTCACTCCTTAGCATCTGCTACAATATGCCATCAAGCTCAAGCAGTTGGTGATGACCTTTCTCTGACATCTATGGGAAGCACAACTGCAGATTGAAGCTTATAATTAATGGAAGATACTACAAACTGAAGTAAAGGGGTTAACTGTGAACCTCAAAAAGACGTCATGTAAAATCTTCTTAAAGATATCAAGTGTAAGGATGTTTGTGAATGCAATTTCTTTAGGCAGTGTAGTCTCTATCACCATCTCTGATGATGGAAAGAATCCTACAGTAAAATATCTTAGCATATCACTAGTATAAGGGCAGTTTCAGGACTTGCATCTGGAATACAGGTAGAATGCTCCTTATGGAGTCAGGCAGGTCTGGGCAGCACAAAAGACAGAACCATTAACTATTTGTCCTAGAGGTGTCTGCCAGTGATGCTGTATGTGACCAGCACAGTTCCTGCTCTTCTGCTAATAGTTTGGAAAAGAAAATAGCTATAAATTTTTTTAAAAGCTTTAGACTCCTGTTCTCCAGTTATTAAAAATAAGTGAAGAATTATTGCAGTCTTACCAGAAAAACATTGACAATTAATAAAGTAAGATAATAACTAAATTTAAGAGCACTTATAACTGCAGTGATATGATTATAAAATGAAATTAAACAATCATACATATCTATTCTACTAGAGGAAAAACTTTTTAAGGGGGACAGTCACTCAGCCTAGAATGACATTTCCCAAAGTAGGTTTTTTGGGATTCCAATAGTGTTTTCTTTGATGTGGTATCTTTTGTAATGGTCATGAAGTCCTCATAGCAACATACCTGGCATTATACAATGTGACTTGGCCATTCTTCACACCCAGAGTTTCAGTCTCTTTCTCCACCACTTTGAATCTGGCCTGGACTTGGGTCTTGCTTTGACCAACAGAATGTGGCAGATATGACTTTTTGTGAGTTCCAAAATGTAGGCCTTAGAAGCCATGCAGCTTGCACCTTCTGCATCTTGGACACTGTCCTGAGGCTACCATGTGAGGGAACTAGTTTAACCTACTAGAGGATGAAAGCCCACATGGAGGGTAAGAGAATGGTACCAACTGTCAAGCATATCACCAAGGCCTACATGCTTAGCCAATCATTCATCAGAATGCCACTTCAGAAATTAGTCCAAGACCAGTGGAACAACCAAATGAACCCATAGAACCATGAATAATAATATACCTATGTTGTTTGAAGTCAAAAATAAAAAAAAGACTTCCATTACTTACCATCTTACTATTACTTTTAGGATAATGTCCCTCCTTATAAATGTGGTTTTTAAGGTCTATCATGATATGGTTCTTTATAACATGAACCCTGAAAACCTCCACTATTAAGAACCTAAATTCTATACATATTCATTAGAAATGCTTGCTCATTTTCCTTCAGGAAGAACTAGAAAATATGGGAAGCTGTTTAGGCTGCTGTCATCATTTGTATAGTTACAAAACTCAACAAAACAGCTGCCAGTGTGCAAAACAGCTGCCAATGTGTAAAGTATGAAAAAGTGAGCCTGTCACACACAGGGTGTTTTCTGGAAAATTCACAGAGAGCCATTCTGGAGTATGTAGGGAAGTTTGCAGTTATATACCACAAGCTATTTCCAACAGCTGCCTTTGCTGGAATCCATGCCTGCTACCATAGTACACACACACACCACAGATAGAGATAAAAACTTTGTTTCTACAGAGAGAGGCTTTATGCTGAATTGATTTTTGTTTAAAGATTGTTGTGGGGTGCAGAGGCTGGGTGGAGGGGGTAAAAGGGAAGGACATGGGGACATCCATAATAGTGTCAACAATAAAAAAAAATATTGTCTTAGAAAATTTTCCCAAATTAACTTGAAAAAACAGACAGCAAGGTAAATATTCTATAAATGCCACTCTGAAAACCCATAAAACTCTGTTAGCATCTATTTGGATAATTACATTTCCTTGCTTACCTTTTCTTTTCTTACTATATAAAATTATGTCCCACCTGAAAACGAGGGAGAGGTACACTGGAGTGCAGCCAAAAACCTCATGGGTTGTTGAGTAATACTGCCACTAGTTTTTTTTTTTTCTTCTCACAAAGTTAAGCCTATATCTAGATATATGTTTGCTTTATACCACTTCTTGCTCTTGGGGCTATGGATGGGTATAGTTTATTAAATGATGAGGAAGTTGGAAATAAATTCCAGTAATCTAGACCCATCACAAAACTTGCAGGTTATCAAAAGAAATGTTTTGTCTTTCTTGGAGGTATCTTTGTTTATTTTCCCAGCTTTATCTCTAGGCACTCATTCTTTCCAAATTCACTGAACTTCTAGTCCACCTACTGCTTTGAACTCTATTGCTTCTTATGTAGCCTCAAGAGAAATATTAGTATAATGAATTGGACTAGGACAGCTTGTAGTCAGGCAAAATCTCAACCTTCGTTTAAATTCATCTTGACATCTATTGCTTGATTGCACCTCAGTTTCTGAATATAATTGGGGAAAAGGTATGGTGGTGGGCTCATTTTGGATTTATGACCATAAGCCACACGTGGACTTTCAGTGCTGCCTGGAAGTCCTATTATAGTTTCCTAAGGTCAAATCATTCTCCCATTATCTAACATGACTATGATACTGTTGCCTCCTGCCTCAAAACTCCAACACCCTTTTCCCATTTCTCACTTTTTGCTGATGACTACCTCTTGTTTCACTGAAAAGTCAGTCAAGAAGAGTTCTAACTTCCACATCTTTCACCACAACATCTTCCAATCTTATTGAATCTGTACTCATGTATCCTGCCTTCTCTCCAGTTACAACAGATAAACTAACTGGCTCCTTCCTGTCCCATACCCTTACCACCTCAAGAACAATGCCTATGTAACTGTCCCTCTTTTCTCCTGTAGCATCTATTTTGCTGTCATTTTCATCAGCACATAAACATCCTGTAATAAATAGCTCCAATCATAAAAATCTCCCTTGTTTCAACATTTTCTCATTATTTCATCATTTCATTTTATAGCCAGTCTTGGAAAACATTGCCTATGCAAACTTCACTGCTTTTTTCCCAACTGTTCCTTGAATACACTAAATACGGTTTTTGTCATCCGCACTCCACCGAAATGTGCCTCTTTACATTCCCTCCACATTGCAAAATCCAATGTCAATCCTTAATTTACTTAAGGAATATATTCCTTGAGCACTTAGCATCATTTGTCAAAGTTGACCATTCTCTTTCATGAAAAACTTTCTTCACTTGGCTTCTAGTCTGGTTTTGCTTCCCTTGATGTGTGCCTCTTCTGAGTCTACTATTTTCTTGTTCCCTATTTCTACATATCACAATGCCCTAGAGTCAGTCCTCAAATATATTCTGCTCTGTATCTACACTTTCTGTCTAGATGATTTCATTGCTTTACATACAATAGATAAGCTGATACCTTCCAATTGTCTCCAGTTCCAACCTTCCCTTGAATTCTAATCTCATATCAACTGTCTGTTCTTGGATTTCTAGTAGAGATCTCAAAATTAACACACCAGAAATGAACCCTAGATTCTTCCCTCCACCAAACATGCTCCTTCTCCAGTATTTTGCATCTTGGCAAATGTTTCCCACCTCAATAAATGGCACTGCTATGGACTGAATGTTAGTGTCCTTCCCAAATTAATATATTGAAATCCTAACCCCTAATGTGATGGTGGATCCTTTGGTAAATGATTAATTCATGAGAGTGGAACCTTCATGAATGGGATTAGTGTTCTTATAAAAGAGACCCCAGAGAAGTCCCTCACCCCTTCTGTCATGTAAGGACAGAGCAAGAAGACAGCTGTGTATGAACGTGGGCCCTTATCAGATATCACATTTGCCAACACCTTGACCTTGGACTTACCAGCCTCCAGAACTGTGAGAAATGAAATTTTTATTGTTTATAAGCCACTAGTCTATGGCACTATTATAGCAGCCTGAAAGACTAAGACAGGCACTCACTCACTCATCTCATCACTTTCGTCAATAGACTCTAAGTCCCAGCCACCATGACCTCTCACCGAGATTACTGCAGTAGCTTCCCACTTTGTCATCCACATTTCACTCTTATCCCTCTACAGTGATTTCTCCTAGAGTTTCCAGGATGACCTTTATTAAAATATGTCTGAGTATGTTATTCCCATGTTCAAAACCTTCCAGTGGTTTCCAATCACTTAGAATAAAATCTAATGTCTTTATCATGGCCAACAAAGCCCTTTACTTTATGGCCTCTGACTATTTCTTTGGCCTCATTTCTTTCCCCTAGCTCTGTTTTTTACTAACCTAAACCACAAACTGGTGTTTTTCTCTTCTTCTTATACAACAAATATGTTGCCATGTCAGGATCTTTGCACCTGACAGTCCCTCCTTCCCAGGGACAATCTTCCCTAACATCTTCACATGACTCATCCACTTCATTCAGGTCTCTGCTCAAATGTCACTCTTCATTGAAGTCTTCCCTGACTATTCTGTCTTAAATGGGATTACCTAATAATTCTATTCTCATGCACTGGTTCATTTCCTTTTCATAACATCTAGACCACTAACTAACATTAAACTACACATTCATTAATCAACTATGTTTATTTTGTTCATTCCTGTATCTCCAGTGTCTGCAACAGTGATTTAACCTAGTAGGTCTTCAGTAAGTATAGTGTTCAGTTAATTTATCAATATCTTCTCTAACAACCTTGGGAAGGAGGACCATCTGTTCTTATCTTAATAGGGCCTGGTCAGTCTGTGGAGGGAAGGTGGATAGGAACATTTATTTTCTTTGTGTAGTAAATTCATCTCAAGTCATAATGGGAAAGTCTAGGCACGAGCAAGGCTTCATTTACAAGGATCTTTATAAATTAATTAAAATATGTACAGAACAATAAATAGAATACCTGGGCATTTCCACTTTAAGGAGCAGCTTTTCTGATTTCCACTTGATACAACTCACTATCTGAATGTGTTCTGTGGCTATACCATTTCAAATTTAGTTTATAGGATATATTTCAAACAGTTTTTGATTTGGATTTTAAAACAGCAGCTCTGTGTTTAAATGAAGGAATGTTTGACCTAGCACCTGCTGATAAAAAAGTTCTTGCTAATAAGTCAGAAGCCTTTTGAAGACAGATTTGTCATGTTGATTAGACTGGTAGGAATGTCTGAAGATGTTTTCATTCTGCTGGGCAGAGCCAATAGTATTTGCTATTCTATGTTCTGTTTGCTTTGCACCCCAGGAATTTTTCCCCACAAGGTTAATTGGGGTTTTTCAAATACACTATAATATTCGTACTCTTTCTTCAATTCACAAAGAAGAAAATTTAGGCTAATAGATGGGAATTTTTTGACCTTATAATTCCATCCATAAATTTTTCTCACATGGTCTAATGGAAATGATAGCAGATGACAAAGTTATTGAAGTGGCAGCAAGTGCAGACTAGTGAAGTTATTTAAAAACTCATCATTCACATGTGTGGTTGTGGTTATATATTGCAAACATATGCCATATTTACTTTAAGTAAAACTGCTCCTAGATTGAGTTGTATACATCATATTTAGTTGCATATGTCAGAATTTCATGGTGTTTCTCAAAGGGCACTATGATTCCCAGATGCTTCACCATCTGAACCAGATTGACAATCTACCCTTATAGAGAAATAAACTAAAATTTACTGAGAGCATAATTTGTCCTCTTACTTAAATTTTATTAAATTTTTTTGCCTTGGCTGGTGTAGCTCAGTGGATTGAGTGTGGGCCTGCAAACCAAAGGATCGCTGGTTCAATTCCCAGTCAGGGCACATGCCTGGGTTGTGGGCCAGGTCCCCAGTAGGGGGCGTGTGAGAGGAAACCACACATTGATGTTTCTGTCCCTCTCTTTCTCCTTCCCTTCTTATTTCTCTAAAAATAAATAAATAAAATCTTTAAAATGTATTAAAAATTTTAATTATTAATGAAAACCACATTTCATAGATATTAAAACTCAAGGTTTAGGAGCATGAATTACTTTAGTCAATTTACACAGGAGCTATGGATACAAAAGCCAGTGTGCAAACAAACGTTGATATGAATCTCTACCAAGTTAGTAGTTACTTTATGCGACTGGCTTATAGACACCAGTACAATGCCAAAGTTGTATACTCAGTACTCTTTTCTTAATCTTAATATTTCAGAAATATAAAAAGAAAAGAATACAATGATACAATGAACACCTGTGTATCAACTACCTGCATTAAGAAATGAAATATAATATAATGGAAATTCTTACATGTCCCATCTCACATTTCTTCCATCCTAAAATCTGGTTTTATTATTCCTGTGAATATCTTTTGTTTGGGATTGTATTGAATTGTTAGATTGATTTTGGGGCAATTAACATTTATGATCATTGAGTTTTCTCCACAAACATTGTATTTTCCACAATTTTCTTGGGTTTTCCTTAAAGTCTTATAACTGTTTATAATTTTCTCCACAAATGTCATGGAGATCTTTTGTTAGATCTATTACTGGGTATCTTTTAAAATTGCTGTTGAAAAGGACAACTAATAAACGATTATATATTTTTAAGTTTGTTACTGATGGAAATACAATAGATTTTAACATATTGACCTTTAGTAAATTTGCTGAACTTTCTTATCCTAGTAATTTTTCTATAGGTTTTCTTGGAACTTCTGTATATAGACAATTGCATATTCTATACATAGTGGTAGTTTCAATCCTTTCCTATTCTAATAAATTTTATTTTTCTCTTAAATTCTTGTCTTCCAATACTGAATAGAATCTCCAGTGAATTGTTGAAATGATGTAAAGATAATGGCATTCTTGCCTTGATCCTTATTTTAAAAACATGCCTGCTAGCATTAGACCATTAAGTTCAATGTTTACTTTGGAAGTTTTTGATAGATATTCTTAATCATGTTAAGAAATAGTTTTGTATTGCTAGTAAGAGATTACTATGTCATAAATACATACTGAATTCTATCAAATAAATCTTCTGCTTCTATTGAGGATATAATACATTTTCTCCTTTATTTGCTTATTGTGTTGAATTACATTAATGGATTTTCCTAATGGTAAGCCAACCTTATGAAATAGAATTTTAAAATGGAACTATTTCAGTCACAGTTTTGGCTGAGGCCCCAAGACAATAAATAACACATTCCAATGTGAGGTGTGAGACCACCATGATAGTTGTGCAAAAAAGATAGTTGCAAACTTGTTTCATGACCCTCAGCTGACCACCAGTACCCATATCTAAAAGAAGCTGGAGAGGTCAAGTAAAAGAATGTAAATTAGGAGAGGAATTAGAACAAAGCTGTAGGTGTTTTGTACATTTAAAGTTTTACCAGTGGAAGAAGGGCGTGGGAGCAGGGCTCCCATTTACCTTAAGCCCAGGGAAAGAAGCTTCAGTGAAACCACCTGAACATTCAAAATGTGTCACCCAGAACGCAAGAGACAGTACATTGGTTGTTGATTCTACTTAAGACTATGAAGGACAGGGAGGTTTCAGAAAAGCCCATAATGGTACCCCATAAGAAAACAAATTGCTTTTAAACATCAGCTAGGCTCAGACAATGTTGATGCTGGCTCATAGAAGTATTCATCAAGAAAGACTAAAGTACATTTACACAATGGAATACTATGCAGCAGAGAGAAAGGAGCTCCTACCCTTTGCTATAGCATGGATGGAACTGGAGAGCATCATGCTAAGTGAAATAAGCCAGGTGGTAAGGGACAAATACCATATGATCTCACCTTTAACAGGAACATAATCAACAAAAGAAAAAAGCAAGCAAAATATAACCAGAGACACTGAAATTAAGAACAATCTGACAGTAACCAGAGGGGAGGTGGGAAGGGATAATAGGGGGAAAAGTTTTTAGGAACAAGTATAAAGGACACATGGACAAAACCAAGGGGGGAATGGAAGCAAGGGAGGAAGGTGGGTTTGGCTGGGGTAGTGGGGAGTGGTGGGGGGTAAATGCAGACAACTGTAATTGAACAACAATAAAATAATTTTTAAAGAGACTATGTTCTTCCTCTTCTCACCTATCCCCTCCTATTGTGCAATTCGAGAGAAATAAAAAAACCCTCATGAGCAATGTGGCAGAGAAGGGTTAGAAATACTCTTTGGAAAGAGTGAGAAGATACTCTTTCTCACTTCAGCTACCCAGTTCATAGTAGGCCTAAGATGAAAAATAGAAGATATAACTGTAAAGAAATAGTAAAGTTTAATTATATTGATACTTTAATTAAACTGAGACTCTTCTGTGATAAAAACATAACCACAATATACAACAGTCATAGAGCTACCTTAGTTTTGATCCAAGAGAAAAAAAGACCTAATGCCACAGAACGGACTTAAATTGGCAACAGGAGAATCAAAGTTGTTTTTTGATTTTACCTCATGAGTCCTACTTATTCAATTTACTGGTTACACTCTTATGCCTGAGTTAAACCTAACCTGATTGTGTTGCATATTTTAAGATATTAAAATGTAAATATTCTAAATAAAATATTATTTTTATAATTATTGAAATACTACAATTGATAGTATTTCATTCAGGATGTTTGCATTTGTATTAATTAGTGAGGTAGGTCCTCAATTTTCCTTTCTTAAAATGTCCATGTCTACTTTTATATGAAGATTATATTAACATACATAAATAATTGAGAGTTTCCTCATTTTCTATTGTCTAGAGAATCTAAAAAGCTTGGAATTTTATATTCCTTGAACATTGGGTAGAATTCACCCATAAAATTATTTAGGCCTACTGTTTTGTGCTTGTGCGGGAATAAATTTTTAGCTAATAACTTGGATTCTTTATTGATTATATTTATTCGTTTTCTGTTTAGTCAGTTTTAATGTTATTTGGGGGGAAATTGTCTTTTTTTCCTAGGTTTTCAAGTATATGAGCATAAAGTTGATCATAAAATCTCTATCTTTTTCAATCTCTGATGTATTTAATCTCTGAATTTTTGTCTCATTTGTATTCCTAACATCCTTTAATTGTATCTAATCCTTTCTTCATTTTTAAACATTTTATTCAAATAAAGTTATAAGAAATAATATAGAAGGGTTATATATAATTTTCACCTGGTTTCCCCCAATGGTAACATCTCATATAACTATATTATCATATTACAATCATGACATTTATATTGATATGATCTATCTATTTTGTTTAGATTTTGTTAGTTTTACATGCACTCATTTGTGAACATATCTCTGTATACAGATATATATATGTTTTTAACTTTATGTAATTTTATCACATATGGTGATTCATGGGTTCACCACCATGGTCAAGGTGTAGAATAGTTCAATCACCACAAGGCTAACTTATATTACCCATTTATATATACTCACTTTCCCCCAATTCTCTGCTCCAATGTCTAAAAACTAACAACAACTAATCTGTTACCTATTTATTTTTTTAAGTTTAATCTTTATTGTATTTATTCCACTACCATTTAGTTCCCTTATACTCTCCTTCTTCCAGCAATCACCACCCTGTTGTCCATGTCCTTGAGTCCTTTTTCCTTTTTGCTCAATCTCTCCACCCCTGAACCTCTCCCACTAGCTGTTTCTTTAACTGACATTTCAAGAATGTTACATAAATGGAATGATACAATATGTATGTAACGTTTTGAGATTGGCTTTTTTCACCCAGAAGAATTGGCTTATATACAAAAGCCAAGCTGTTGTATATATCAGTGATACATTCCTTTCTGTTGCTGTGTAGTATTCCATGGTATGGATGTACCATTGTTGTTTTAAACATTCACCTATTGAAGTACATTGGGTTGATTCCAACTTTTGGCTATTACAAATAAAGCTATTATAAACATTTGTGTACAAGTTTTTGTGTAAAAATAAACTTCCATTTCTCTGGGATAAATGCCTAAGAGTGCAATTTTTCAGTTGTATGCTACATGGCACTGACAAACTGTTTTCCAGATTGGCTGTACCGTTTTACATTTCCACTAGCCATGTGTGACTGATCCAGTTTCTTCCCATACTGGTCACTATTTGGTGTATTCACTATTTTTTATTTTAGTCATTCTGATATGATGTAGTGATATCTCATTGTGTTTTTTAATTTTAATTTCTCTAATGGCTAATGAAGCTGAAATCTTTAATGTTTATTTGTCATCTGTGTATCTTCTTTGGTAAAATGTCTCTTCATGTCTTTTGTTCATTTTCTAATTATATTGTTTTTTACTATTGTGTTTTGACAGTTCTTTATATATTCTGGATACTAGTGTGGTTTGAAAATATTTTCTCCCACTCTTTAGCTTATCTTTTAATCTTCTTCACATAGTTTTTCACAGGGAAAAGGTTTTTTTTATTTTGATGAAGTTCAATTCATCAATTTTTCTTTTTGTGATTCATATTTTTGGTGTCAATTATAAGAAGTCTTTGCCTAGCCTTAGATCATAAAGATTTTCTCCTATGTTTATTTCCAAAACATATCAGTTTACATTTGACATTTAAGTCTGTGATACATTTGGAGTTAATTTTTGTGTAAAGTATGAAGTTTAGGTCAAGGTTTTGTTTTGTTTTGTTTTTGCCTATGGATGCCTAAATGCTCCAGTACCATTTGTTAAACAAGCTATCCTTCCTCCTTTGAATTACTTAAACCTTTGTCAAAAATCAGTAGGACATATGTGTAGGAATCTATTTCTGGAATCTTGTTTCTGTTCCAGTGACCTATGTGTCTATCTCTCCACCAATACCACACTATCTTGATCACCGTAGCTATATAGTAAACCTTAAATAAGGTAGAGTGATTCCTCCCATTTTAGTCTTCTCTTTCAAGATTGTTTTAGCTAATCTAGGGCTTGTGACTTTCTATATAAATTTTAAAATAACCTCATCTATTCCTACAAAACTCCTTTCTGGGATTTTGCTAGGAATTGCATTAAACCAATGTTTCAATTTAAGGAGAACTGACATCATTACTGTGTTGAGTCTTTTAATAAATGAACATAGTATGTTTCTCCATTCATTTAGGTCTTTGATTTGTTTCATGAACATTTTGTAATTTTTCAGAATAAAAGTCATTCACATCTTTTTTTCTCAGTTTATACCTAAGTATTTCATTTTCATTAAGCAATTATAAATGGCATTTTGTTTTTAATTTCTGTTTCCACAAGTTTGTTATTAATCTATAGAAATGTGGTTGATTCTTATATCCTGCAATATTGCTGAACTCACTTATTAGTTCTAGGAATATTTTTGTAGATTACTTGGGATGCTGAACATAGACAATCAGCAAATAGAGACAGCTTTATTTCTTTATGCCTAATCTGTATGCTTTTTATTTTGTTTTCTTGCCTAATTGCAATGGCCAAAATATCCAGTATTATGTTGAATAAGAATGGTGAGAGTGGACATCTTTGTCATGTTCCTGATCTCAGTGGGAAAGCATTCATATGCTCACCATAAAGTAAGGTTAGCTGTAGATGTTTTTGTGGATTCTCATTATCAGCTGTAGGTATTTCCCCTCTATTCCCAACTTGTTGAATGTTTTTATTTTCATGTATGGGTGTAGGATTTCATCAAATGTCTTTTCTACATCAATTGATGTATTTTTGTTTAATAGCCTATTGATATGGTGAATTACATTAATTGATTTTCAGATATTGAACCAGACTTTTATACCTGAACTATTTTAGATACCTCATATAAGTAGAATGGTTCTTCTGTGACTGACTTTACAATTAGCACAATGTCCTCAAGGTTTACCCATGTTGTTACGGGTGGCAAGATTTCCTTCTTTTGTAAGATTGAATAATATTTCTTTGTATGTATACATTTCATTTTCTTCATTCATTCATCAGTGGGCATTCAGATTGCTTCTACATTATGACAGTGGTTCCCAACTTTTCTGGCACTAAGAACCAGTTTGGCAGAAGACAATTTTTTCATGGACTGAGGTGAGGGGATGGTTTTGGGATGATTTAAGCACATTATATTTATTGTGCACTTTATTTATATTATTGTTGCACTGTAATCTATAATTAAATTATTACACAACTCACCATAATGCAGAATCAGTGATAGCCCTGAGCTTGTTTTCCTGCAACTAGACTGTCCCATCTGAGGGTGATTGGGAACAGTGACACCCAAAGTGTGTTGCTTATGTCCAGTCTACTCCATAATCTCACTTTGGTTGCTGTCACTGCAGAAAACCCTGCTTCACAAAGATAGGATGTTGAAAGCAGGCTTTTGAGTGCTTTTGTAGCAAGCTCAGAATATTCTGCCCTGACTTTAATCCAGAATGTATGGAGAGTTGAAGTTATTTCAAACATACTTTTAAGGCCACCATCATTTGTGATTTCAAGTAGTTTATCCTTTTCTAGCATGGGCAAAGTCATTTCACACAAATAGGTCACAGATCCATTTCTTCCCAGTTCAAGGGTCTTCTTTGGTTGGGAAGTAATGCTCAAACTCTTCTGAAAGCTGAGGTAAGTGCTCACTCACCAACTAGGAGTTGGTGGAGACATAAGGAGATATAAGGCCCTGGCTCAGTGTCTTCAAAAATCTCTGCTAATGTTTGAAACATGTCAAAAATCCTGATGTTCACTTGTTGCCCTCATAACTCCAGTTTGGCTTTGAATGCAGCCACTTTATCTGCCGACTTGAACACAGTTGTCATTCTCCCCTGAAGTTACAGATTGAGTTTGTTGAGTGGGTTGAATATGTCACACAAGTAAGCAAGTTTTGCAACCCACTCTGTGTCACTGAAATGTGCCTCCAGTGGTAACTGTTTTTCTAAAAGAACTCTCTGAAGTGGCTCTCGTAACTCAAAAACTTTGACCAGTGAACTGCCTTTAGTAAGCCATCTCACTTCTGTGTACAAGAGAAGACATGTGTGCTCAGTTTCCATCTCCTCACTGAGCTGTGCAAACAGATGTGAGTTAAGGGCATGTAGTTTAGTGTGGCTGGTAATTTTAATTATATCCTGCAAAACATTGTTAAGTTCAGGCGCCATTTTTCAGCTAGCCAGCATTTCTCTGTGGATGACACAGTGCACAGGCTCACATTCAGAAGCGACCTCTTTGATACAAGTAGTGAAACCAGAAAGCTGTCCAGTCATGGCAGCTGCTCTGTCCATACAGACACCAACACAAAATGACCAGTTCCTTTTTCCTGATATGTAATCATTCAAGCACTTTAATAGTTCTGCAGCTGTGGTGTTGGTTGGCAAAAAAAAAAAAAAAAAGTGCACATAACATATTGTCATGCACATCCTCCTGAAAAATATATCACACAAAAACAAGCACTGTTGTCTTGTAGTCAACATTGGTAGACTTGTCAACCTGGATTACATGCCACAGTGACTCATTAATCCTAACAATTGTGCCTCAATGTCCTCTGCTATTTCATCAACTCATCTAGTTATGGTGCTAGCCAAAAGAGGAACATATGTCACCTTTTGAACAGCAGCTTCTCTTCTTCTCACGACAAATGTCCTTAGCAGCAAGCAGGATCAACTCTTCATTGATAGTAAAGAGTCTCTTAGCTTTAGTAATGCAGTTAGCACTAAGAATGATTCTCTCAGTGCAGACACATTTAATGAAGTGTTGGTCTTCAATACTTGCTACTTTCTTGGTGTTCACACTTTTTTCTTTTTCAAAAACTTCAAAGGCTTGTCTTTTAATGCAAGGTGCTTGGTTTCCATGTGGTGAAGAAGTTTTGAAGGTTTCATGGCTTCATTGGATAGCCAGTCACCACATACTATACAAAGTGGTCTTGGAGAATGGGAGTGACCTGTCGCAATGAACCCGTAATTTAAGTAGGACTTGGTATTTTCTTTTATTTTTTTATTGTTGTTCAAGTACAGTTGTCTTCATTTCCCCCCCACCATACTCCTCCACCCCACCCACCTGCACCTCCTACCCTCTTTTGGCTTTGTCCATGGGTATTTTATACATGTTCCATGACATCCTTCCCTTTCTTTCCCCCATTATCTCCCTGCCCCCACCGGTTACTGTCAGTTTGTTCTTTATTTCAATGGCTCTGGTTATATTTTGCTTGCTTGTTTCTTTTGTTGATTAGGTTCCTGTTAAAGGTGAGATCATATGGTATTTGTCTTTCACCATCTGGCTTATTTCATTTAGCATAATGCTCTCTAGTTCCATCCATGCTGTCACAAAGGGTAGGAGCTACTTCCTTCTTTCTGCTGCATAGTATTTCATTGTGTAAATGTACCACACTTTTTTGATCCATTCATTTATTGATGGGCACTTAAGTTGCCTCCAACTCTTGGCTATTGTAAATTGTGCAGCTGTGAACATTGGGTGCATAGGTCTTTTGAATTCATTGCTGTATTTTGCCCTCTTTGCTCCCCAAACTGAAATACCCTTCTCCCTTATTTCTA
Source organism: Tonatia bakeri (assembly GCA_004024845.1). NCBI lineage: Eukaryota > Metazoa > Chordata > Mammalia > Chiroptera > Phyllostomidae > Tonatia > Tonatia bakeri. The sequence continues at coordinate 9,542 of PVIA01008450.1, read as the reverse complement.
TCCTTTTATTTGAACCCTACTCACCCTCTCTTGAACAACCAGTCACAGAGTATTCATGTTTTCTGGAGAAACCAAGACACAGGACATTCATCTTTCCCCCTGCTCTTAGTAGTAACCTATATAGCTCATTTGGCTCATAAATATATGGCAAGTATAATGCACAGTAAGGACTTGATTCCAAATTTGCAAGATATCAAAGCTTTTTTTGAAAGAGTTTTATTGAGATATAATTCATATATCATATAATTTATCCATTTAAACCATGCAATTTAATGGGTTTTTAGCACATTCATAGATTTTTACATCCATTGCCTCAATCTTGACAACTTTATTGCCCCCCAAAAGTAAACCCACTCCCCTTATTTCACAACCTCCACTTCCCTTTTCCCATTCTAAAGCCCTAGGCAACAAATAACCTACCTTCTGTCTCTATATATTTCCTTATCTTGCACATTTCATATAAATGAAATCATACAATATGTGATCTTCTGTGACTGGCTTCTTCCACTTAGCACAATATTTTGAAGGTTTATCCAAGTTGTACTATGTATTTGCATTTTGTACATCATTTATTTTCATTGCTAAAAAATATTCCAGTGTATGAATATAATATCAAAGCCTTTTAAATTGTGCTGTTTAATTCTGTGTGCTGGTCCTCAGAACACACTTCCCAGACCCAAAAGGCATTCAAATATTGCCACCCAGCAAAACATATATTCAGGCAAAATTCATCTGTAGCCAATTAGTTTGCTACCTACTCCAAAAAAGCATAAAAGGTTGCACAAGAATATAATCATTAATTAACTTGAACATTTATTGAGCACTTCCTATCTCAGTTTGGGGTCCCTTAGGAATAGCCTTTTAGACAAGAATTTGAGTGCAAATGGTAAATTTTGGAAGTGCTCCCAGGAAACACTAGTAGTAAATTGGGGATGGGAAGTCAGCCAAGGAAAGGAAGGCACCTAATATGAGACATGTGTTTCAAGTAAGTGACACTGGCAACTATAGCTTAATTGCACTAAGGGACTCTGAAAATTAGTATACAACATGCACCTACACCAAAGTTATTCCAACTGATGGGGAAGCAAGCTAGGATTTTAATCCATCAACTCTGTCAATCAGCCATTAGTTGTGGGCTCCTCAAAGAGAGTGCTAATTCTCTGCTCTTCTGGCCTGTCATTTCCTGCAGAGCACAAGAGGCTCTGATGGCCAAACAAATCCCTTAGGCAAAGAGATACAAGCGCTGGCAATTGGTGGCCAGGCTAGTGTCTTAGAAAGGATAGGGGCTGAGAAGATGAGGAGGTGTGGATAGTGTCTGCTGCACTTCCTATCGGTGTTCTATATATAACACATATTAATTGAATTTTTACTATGTGCTGGACAATGTTCTAGGCACTGAAGATATAGTTGAGAATGAAACAGGAAAATCCCTGCCCTCAGGTAATTTATATTCAGGTGAGAGAGAAACAGTAAACAACATAGATAAGTTATAGTGTGTTGGAAGGGAGTGAGTACTAGAGTGAGGAGTGAAATAAAGAATCTGGGGACTGCCCTGGTAAATAAGGTGGTCACTGAAAAAGCAGAGTTCAGGAGTCTGATTTTACCCTCCAGTCTCCCCTTAAAGATGCTTGAAGACAATCACCAAGTTTGAAGGTTTTACAAATCAATTCCAGATTTAACATTCCAGAGGAAGAGGCATTTGTTAATGCTCAAGGACTCTCAGCAGTGTTCTCCACTAATTGAGCTATGAGATGGAGACAGCTGGGAAAATACTAGAAAGGGAAAATGTGAAGCTGGGAAGCAATCCCCTCCCCCACCCATCACTGCAACCATCCTATGTACCCAAAAGTGCATCTTCACTGAAGCCTCCCCATAGTAGAACACTCATCCCAGAGCTTCTCCTGGAACCAAGCAGCAGGTACCCACTGAGAGAATAACAACCAGATTCTGCTGAGGAAAGCCTCAGTAAGTGGAGAAATCCTTACTGTGTGTAGAACCTGTATAAAAGCAGTCTCTTTTCCTCCCCAAAGAGTTCTTGCCAGCTAAGGTCATGTTAGGTTTCAAATGGTGTGTTTGTTTCTAGTCCTGGAGGACACATTCTCATGGCTCATAAATCTACTGTGCTGTAGTGTATAAGTGTGTACAATGAAACAAACTCCAGGGACTTCCTCCTGCCTCCAGCACCTAATACAAATTCCTTAGCACTCTGTTCTGCCTAGTTTTTCAGTCTCATCTCTTGCTGCCTCCCAAGCTGCTGCTGGGTTGGAGATCGGGGGAATGCTGCTGACACACAGGAACATCCTCAGCTTTTGGAATGCACCATCCCAGTAAACCTTCCAAGATTATCCTAACCTACTCCTCTTGCATCTTCTCACATAATTCTCAAGCGGGGTTAGTCTTTCCCATCCTTTGAAAGCATCTTTATAATAGCATTTAGCATTTAGCTCATTGTGTTGAAATCAATTTTATGCCTCTGTTGTAGCAGCTGCACTGTGAACATTCCCATCCATATTTTGGCAACCAAGGCCTTCTTCAGTCTACCACTTGCTTCTTATCCCAGCTCATCACTTACATGTTTCTGCCACAGGACCTCTGGCTGGCCAGTCTTTTCTCTTTATTGTCCCCTTCACTTCCATCAACTGAAACATGCTATGTTCATTACTGCCTTAGCTTGTGGGCCAAATCAATTATTATTCATACTCCAGCCTTCTAAATTTTGAACCAAATGAAAAGTGGATAGAAGAATATAATGGGGGATGAAATTACCAGCTTCATTGCTACTAAAGCTGCCTCAGAGGATGTAGCTCAGGTCTGAAGCCAGAATATACGTTCTACTTCTTTACTCCAAGTCCAGACCTTGGGACCCACACAAGGGAACTGAATCAGCAGATGAGACTCTTCAATAGACACATACAGGAATTTGGCATTCCTCATACCCTGGCAACCACGGATGAGCAAAGACAAAAATGTCAGTGATCTCTAATCCACCAGACAGCCCTGTAGAGAAGCATGGAACCAAGGATGTCATAGTCTAAACATTCCACTGCTGAGGTGAATAATTTCTGTTCCCACAGACATCATTGTGAGAGAGGAGTAAAAAAGAATTGAAACATTCTCTTCAATGTTCCAAACAGAGTAGAAGTTACCAATTTATGGGCTGAGGCAAGTATGTGAAGAGAGAAAATGATTTCCCTTCAACTGTAATGATTCTTACTCATTACTTATCCAGAAAATCCTCCTCCTTCCCCTCTGTTTTTTTAAAAAAATTGTCATCCATTAAGTCTGAGTTCAAGTTTATCTCTACCCCACAGCCATCTCTGATAACCTTAATCTACACTTTCTTTCTCTTACAAACTGAGTGTGTGTTCACAATTGGTCACTTAGTTGCATGCAGTTTTGTCTTATTTACTATTTGCTTCATATGTATGAACTGTTATCTCCAATGGGGTTCTATGCTCCTTGAAAGCTGTTACAATGCCTAATTTTCTTTCCATCTCAGAGTACCCAACAGTGCCTTGTATACAGTAGATATTTAACAATCAGTTGTGGAAACTGATATTTAACAATCAGTTGTGGAAACAAAGTGGTGGAATGAAATGGGATTGAATAGAATGGGATAAAATGGGATGCGATGGCATAAAAACTGGGGATGGGAAGCTGGATTAAACCTAATGCCTGGAAGTCAATCAAGTATATATTGAATGTTTTATTATGAAAATTTAATCACACAGTCATTGAAAACCATTTCAAGGAGTCCTGCAGGATCCCAAACATCATGTACTTATCAGCATTCACCCAGAAGTTGCAGAAGCAAAATGGTTAAAGTTCACCAAGCTTACTTACATTCGAGTAAGGCTGTACCCTGTCCACCCAAGACAAAAACCTCTCCATTCTTATGTCAAAGGTGTTTCGGTGATGAGACTCTTCCTCCTGCCCTAATGTGGTTTCTTTCCAGAGAACTTAAACCATCTCACAAACAATGCCTTATTCTCTAAGGTGTACAGATTAAAGTCAAGTTTTTATGTCTACTTCCTATAACTCTTGAAACTCACTCCAGTCAAAATTGACAAACTGAAGAAGCTTATCTTTGGGGTATCTCTATTCCTCCAAAAAGTCTTCCTTTCTCTCAAATACTATCTGCACTTCAAGCACCCATTTCATGAGAAAGTTTGGGTCAAATGGGGTTTTATTGGTACCTTTCCTATCACTATACAAGGCCTGAGTTAGATCTTATAAGAAAATACAGGTGAGCTCACTTAACTGAGGAAACAACTGCAAAGAGAAGCCTAGAACAAGATTCAAACCTTTTCATAAATGCCATCAGCCTCAACCTGACAAAACACACACTTTTGCTCTAAGGTTATTATACCCATGCAGTTTTTGTCTTTAAAAATATACTTTGTTTTCAGTTCAGTAACTATTTTGCAGTTTCCTTCTGTTCTTACAAAATAAGTACAATGTAATTCTAAACAGCAAGTATATAGCTCCAGATTTTTTAAAAAGTTCAGAATAAATTTAAGGTTCAAATGCTGTATTTGAAACATTAAAATACCAGTAAAAGCTAGAATGAGATATAAAATAACAGTAATGGGAGACCTCCTAGGCAGAGAGTGGCTGACAAATATGATCCAGACAGACTCTGTTGTCCTCAGGCTTTTCTGTAAGGGATAATGATTTCTTGGCATACACACAAACACAATGCTGAATCTCTTTCCCCTTAGGAACTTGGTTTTCAGGCTCTTTTGAAATCACATATAAACAAACTAATATGCTATAAAACATAATCAAGATAAGTTAGATTTTTTTTAAATAAAGAAACTACCTAGGACTACAACACTCACTTGCATCAAAATACATAATATTTTGGGAAGAGGAGATATCAAAGGTAGCTTAGAATCCAAATTTTTGGCTGCAAAAACAATGTTGGTCTATATCGTGTAAGTACTGGGGACTAATGGCCCATATCCCTCCAGGATATTTATCCACCAACAGAATGCTAGTAAATAGAGAACTGTTTTGCCACTGATAATAGACATCTGAATATAGGCAGTGGCTACTTTTAATTGTCAGCTCTTGTGTGGCTTTTAATGTGATGCTGTTTATGAAATGCCTCTGCTTCACTTATTACAGCCTTTACCTTCTCATTCAACAATGTCTACCAAAGCTTAAGAAAAACAGGAGGAGCTGCACATACTAACTAGCACATAATCAGTCTGCTATAGAACACTTTTTTTTTCATCACATTTTCCCAGGAGCCCACTGTCAAATGAGACTGCACTACCGATGCAGATCAAGGAACACCAAATGTTTAAATAATTTCTGCAGGAGGAAAAGAACTTTTCTTCCTACTGCAGTAGAAAGGGCCTTTAGATAATTCTTAATTAAATGTAGTGAAACAAAGAAGCTGTGAATTACTACTGGACCTGAAGAAATTGTTTCCAGTTTACAAGTTTTTGCCAGTTTCTCCCCTGGTTACCTACATGAATGTGCTGTCTCCTCACGACCAGCAGTTGTTTATGTCAATGGGCTACAAAAACACAAGCCTGGAGGTATTCACCCATATAATCTCCTGCCCCTCTATACATGCAGTCTCCCAGACTGCATATATAGAATGTATAAGACCAAAAGTGCTGTGGTCTTATACTCAACGACATATAAAATCCAGTTGCAGGCAGCCATCCAGTCAGGGTTATTGTACGCATAAATATCTTGTCCTTTACCAGAGTTATGGTGAGAATCTCTCCTTTCTCTTTCTTACCTTTTATTCTTGACCAGGGATCAGCAAACTTTTTCTGTAAAGGGCCAGATAGTATTTTAGGCTTTGCAGGTCCTATGAGATCTTTGCTGCGTGTTCTCATTAGTCTTTATATTTTTAAATGAACTTTAAAAATATAAAATCATTCTCAGTTCAGGAACCATACAAAAATAGGCCATGTGTCAGAACTGGCACACTGGCCATAGTTTGCCCACCTCTGCTCTAGATTATCAGCTAGTGGAGGGGAGTCAAACTCATTTTCACCAGGGGCCACATCAGCTGTGTGGTTGCCTTCAAAGGGCCGAATGTAATTTTAGGACCGTGTAAATGTAACTACTCCTTAACTGTTAAGCGACAGCTCAGCATTACAGCTGGGTAGAAACAAGATGCTGTGAGGATAAAACAAGGTGGAGGGCCAGATTTAGCCCATGGGCCTTGTGTTTACCACCTGTGAGCTAGTGTATTAGTGAGCTCTTGATACATAATTCTATATATCAATAATAAACTACCCCAAAATTCAGTAGTACACAACACTAAGCATTTCTTCTCCTGCTCACAGGTCTGTAAATCAACTAGAGTAGCTCTGCTCACTTCTCAACATGACATAATACACAAGTGTCTTATTATTATACCCATAGTCTCTGCTTTTAAATATTGTTGTTTTGCAAAAGTGCATCCTATTTACAAAGGAAAGTCACTGAAGTTGAGAGTTTTCTGTATGGGAAAGGAAGCATGGTACTTGAATTTCTTCTACACTTGCCGTCTGATTTCTTTTATTTTTCTTAACTTTCTTTTTATTGCTGTTCAGGTACAGTTGTCTCCATTTACCCCTCACCACTCCCCCATTCCAGTCATCCCCACCTCCCATCCTTGATCCTACTCCCTTTTGCTTTGTTCATGTGTCCTTTATAGTTGTTCCTGAAAAGCCTTTCCCCTTTCCCCCCATTATCCCCTCCCACCTCCCCTCTAGTTAGTGTCCATTTGTTCTTAATTTCAATGTCTCTGCTTGTAATAAAGTAGCTAATATTTATTAGCATATACTATGCAGTAGGAATAATTCTAAGCCCTGTAAACATAGTAATTCATTTAATCCATATAAGTATTATTAGCAAACTAAGGCAACTGCCCAAAGTCATGCTTCTAGGAAACAGAAAAATCTATGAATCACCAGACTGTATACCTCCCAAGATTTCCTTAAGGCCTATGATAATCTTCATGGCACTTCTGCTGTTCAGAATAATAAAATAAATCAAAACAGGAGTCTGTATTTAGGTTTTTAAGTCTTAAAATTATTTTTTTCCTAAAACCTACCCTCCTGGGGTACAAGATAAGTGTCCTTATGAATTAGACTTACTGTGTTCATAAAACCCATATTGTGAAATCAGTTTATAAAGCCTTTGAGCTACTTAAACAATAGAATGACTGTAAAATCAGCAGGCATTTTTGTTAGGCAAACCAATCAGGTCTGCCAAAGGCTAATTATTTTAGACATGCACATGTGTTGAACACTGAAACACATCTGGATTTAGCCATTTGAATGTAAATGACTTATGGAAAATCACTTCAATGTTTTTTATGACAGGTTAATTTTCTTTGTGATATAATAGACATTGAGTAAACTCTGTAAAATGCACTCATCTAAGTGTGCAGCTTGATAATTTTTACTGTATAAGTACACATTCCCCCCAGCCTTCCTTCTCCCCTTCCTATAACCATCACCAAGATCAAGATATAGAATATTTCTAGTTCCTTCCCAAAGTTCCCTTTTCCTCTTCCCAGTCTACATTTCTATACATACCCACCCCCAGGTAACCAGTGTTCAGTCCTTCCTCTTCCTCAGCTATTTTGCCTCTTCTTGAATTTGATATAAATGGAATCATAGATATATACTCCTTTATGTCTGGCTTCTTTCACTCAACACAACATGTGGAATTTACATATATGTTGTCACATGTACCAGTAGCTCGATCATTTTATTGTTGTGTAGTTTTCCATTGTATAAATACACTACCATTTAATTATCCTTTCTCCTGTTGAAAAGCATTTGGCTTGTTTTTAGCTTTGGCTATTTGAATAAAGCTCTTATCAATATTCTTATATATGTCTTTTTGTGGGTATATGTATTCATTGTTCTTGGGTATGATGAAGTGTGGAATTGCTTGGTCACGGGGTAGGTTTGTGTTTAACTTTATATGTTGAAACACCTAAGTAAGGTCTGTGACACTGCCTAATGGTAGTGCTTTGTTTAATGGTTCATCTGTAAATAAAGTTTTTACATTACACCCACATACACACAGTCATTATTAAATTAGAGTCATCTGATGTAATAAAATTTTGAGTTTAGGTGTGATTACAAAGTTTGGCAAATATGTTTGGTTTTTCATATAACATGTCTTCATCCTCTAATTATGTGCCTGATTTGAAATGAACCTCCAAAAGGTATGTTTATTTATTGATTCTGGATATGACTGCATAACAATCAGTTTTCTGAGCCAAAGAGCTAAATTCCACTAGAAATTTTCTGAGTGGTCCATCATTCAGATAAGGTACATCTCTGTGTTCGAGATCCACTGTGGAAATGTAAGAGGGGTGACACCAGAAATTTCTGGCAAGAAGGTGTTCCCTTTAGCTGGAGAGCAAAATTCCCTGCAGTTGCTGAATTAGATCTGGAGACACTGAACTGAGGTAAGTTGTGAGATTCTTGGCTTTCCCCATGTTGTTCTTTAGGATAGGCTGTTGAGCTTATGGCATGCTAGGTTAGAGTGGGAAAAAGTCAAGACCTGGAAGGAGATTCATGCTAGAGATGGAATGAAAGTTATGGGTGTCAGAGCAACCTAGAAGTCCTGACAGTATAAAAGGTTGTGTCAAACTCAGTGGTAATGATGACTGTCATTTAGATTGTTAGTCCTTCCTAGAGACCACCTTTACACATAAGTCATTTAGGTTAGCCTTGGTCTTACTCTTCTCTCATAAAGTTTCAAACTGAAGACCCATCCTTCTTTAGAGTTAAGCCCACATAGGTAACTGGGAGTCACACTTGTTCTTCTAAGAGAACCACAATTTAGACTCCATTGAGTGCCAGGATCCTTCAGAAACATTGTGGAAGCCCAGTTCTCTTTTCTCTTTTAGGTATAGCTTACTAGATAACTTTAACCCAAGCTTCATCACTACTATGAATCCCTCCCCTTCTTCACTTGCTGCTATGATTGGCATTACTTCTCTCTCTCTCTCCCTCTCCCTCTCCCTCTCCCTCTCCCTCTCTCCCCATCCTAGATGAGTGATCCTAGATCTCAACCCTGGCTGGCTGCATATTACAATATTGGGTGAGTGTGTGGGAGGGGTGGTTTTTAAAAAATGATGCCTAGGTCCCACAGCAGACCACCTTAATCAAACTGGGGGTGGAATTTCATCAAAATCCAATCCAAGTATTTGCTTACATATGGTCTGCTTTGTTCGTTAAAGGGTTTGACATGCTTCAAAATCTTTAGGATAAAATTTAATTTAACATGAATTCACCTTGGATTAGTTATTACCACCGTTTAGGCTATATATGGCAGACACTAAGGTTGGTGCTTCAAAATATTAATTGAGAGGGATTTCGGGGGGGGGAGAGGAGGAGGGGTTTATAGGATTAAAGTTAAAGGACACATGGATAAAAGATAGGGGGAGGGTGGTAATGGGAGGGAGGTAGGGAAGGGGGGTGGGAGGGCTTGATTGAGTGGGAGGTGGGGGGATGGGAGGACTTGAATGGGAGTAAGGGGGTGAAAACTGTACTTGAACATTCATT
>PVIA01008449.1:0-34556 GCA_004024845.1 Tonatia bakeri | reverse complement strand
GAGAAAGCTCCATAATATAGGTGCCTGGAATGCAAATCTAAAAAGATAACTAGTTCTCAACAGGCAGGGATAGAGGGAAGGGCATTCCAGAATGCAGGGATAGCATAATCAAAACAGTAAAGACAATAAAGTATGGGGTGTTTTCCAGAAGCAATGACTAGTACATTTTAGTCAGGTAGACAGAAGCAAAGGATACACACAGGATCATAATAGAAAAAGAAATTAGAAATTTAAGATATATTCAATTATTCAGGATGTCTAATGCTATGATTAATAATCTAAACTGCATTCTCTAGAAGGGAAAGGAGATATTTTTTTCAGCAAGGAATGCCAAGATAAAAGGAGTCCTTTGGGAAACCAGTTTGGACACTAGTCTCTAGAACTGTTTGAAAGAGAAAGAATTTATACATTTGATGAATAGCAAGGAAGAGCCTATTATAAATACTTGAGTGACTAATAATGTAAAAAATTAGCTCAGTGGCAGTAGACATTGAGGATCAATGGATTTGAGAGTAATTGTAAAAATAGACTTGAGAAAACAAGGAAATTACTTAGGTATGTATGAGATAAGGCTGAGGGAGAGGTCAAAAGTGAGTTTGTGGTTTTAAATCAAATAAATGATACCATTTATAGGGATTCAGAATAATAGAACTAGCCAGCATTTATTAGCACTCACTACGTATCTGGCTAAGAGCTTTACTTACTTTATCTCATTTAATACTCTAACAGTCTTATAAGGATTAAATTGTGCAGATAAACTGAAGTGTAGAGAAATTAGAATTTTGTCCAAGATCACCTAGCTAGCAAATGGTGGGAAAGAATGGTATAGGAGATGTATGAATAGTTTATTAAGCAATCTAAACTCAAGAGAGTACCAAAAATGTCTTTATTTTTCCTATCCACTGACTTAAAGTATTTGGCTAAGATTTCTTTCTCTAACCCTTTTTGACATATCAGGCCAAGTCTCAGTTTTGCAGTCCCCTTCAATTTTAAGAACAATTCCAGTAATTATGAATTGCTTTAGAATCTTAGAAGGTATAAACCAAGTCTAAACCAGTGTAATCAAAACTATAATATCATATCCAAATCAAGCCTCCTCTCTTCCTCCAGTTCAGGCCTGACCCATGGCCCTAGAGGGGGATGCGGAAGCACTTAATCCATTCCATTCTTAACTCCTGAGCTAGCTTTCCTCTTCTCTCCCAGGTATTATAAATTACTCCAGCTGGTGTCTTGCTTTTGGAATTCACCAAGCAAGAAGTAGATTAGGATATTTTTGTTAATATGTGCCTTCAAATCCCACGGGACCCATATCAAACTCTCCTCAGATATATCCTCATTCTGTGCTATTACAGGTCTGTAAGTTTTGCTTGCTCAGCAAGCATCCAGTTGGGAATGAGATTCCAATTTCATTTTCTTTTATTTTTCATGACAATGCCAATATACTAGGTAGAGTTCTCTCAAAGAAAACCCTAACATAAGAGTTCAAATACAAGTAGTTTATTTGGAAGGTCAACCCAGGCAATATTTTCAGGGGAGAGGGGAAGTGAGACCAGGAAAGAAAGGAACTCAATATATGGTATGTTGTTAAGAAAGCTAAATCAATGAACAAGTGGGGCTGGAAAAACTCAGAAGCTGACGTAAAACATCTGCCTCAAAGTTCTACATGAGATGCAAGGGAACTAAGGTATTTATACACGAACGCCTGTCATTGGTTGAGGGCCATTCCTGGGATGTTAGTTTCCCAACATTTTCAGCCAGCCCTGTGCTGAGGCAGAGAAGCCATTTGAAGCATCAGGAAAAAAAAAAACATCCAGATGAAGAGTATTAGTTATTAGTAGTTAACTAATTAATTATTGGTAGTTAACAAAACAAGCCAGAGTACCAGGGAGAAAATTCCCAAATACACCTCACTAGGTCAACAATTCACTGTAAATTCTTACAGATTTCCTTCTTCATGGAATACCTTTCTCTAGTGGGCTCTCATCAAATTGCTTAGCTTTCTTTACAGTTTGCTTGGGGTCATGGGAGTGGAAGTCTACCTCTTGTTAAACTGTGAGAAGATGCCTGGTAGTATCATGGCCCTGATGTTAGAATGGGGGAAATTTAACACCTGTTGTCCTCAGTTTGGGAACTTTAATGGAAAGTCACACAACAAAAGTATTTTTCAACCTCCTATTACATAGACTTTGTCACATACAAATAGTAGGACAAACTGAACAACAGGGAGCCAAAATACACATGCAATAAAGTGCTATTTATAATTGTGAAAAATGAAAACAACCTAAATGTCCATCGAGTTATAGAATATATATAATAATATATATATACATGTACACAGATTCACACACACACACTGTGGTACATATATTAAAAAGTAAATATACAATCCATCCCTCGCCCCTCCAGTAACCCTTTCCCCTTCTGAGGAGGATTTGTATTTGTAACTATATTAGATCCTCACTGTTTGTAGTGCTGTTTAGAAATAATATGTGGAAATACCAACTTAGAGAAGTTTAGAGACTCTTATTTTATTCACATTATTCAAAATGTGGAACTATCTGAGTAAAAAAGAAATAGGTGTGCTGTAGTATGTTGGAGAGAGGCAGAGAAGGGGGGAAAGCAAGAGAAAAAGGGAGAGAAGGGCAATATCATCATGACTTTGAGGGAGAGAATTTTTTGAAGAGGAATTTTTGGAAATGTTGCTATTTGTGTATGTGTTTATTAGGGTGTTATGCCCTACTCCCCATTGTCTATTCAAGAGGATTTAGTAAAAGCATACATTAGAGCTCAATGTTTTAGAAAGTTAAATTTGGTTTATTTTGAATATGACATTGTGATGAGATCACTTTAAGGTAGTAGCAAAAAGACCTGGTTTCATTTGCAAGATACCTATTTTTGTGTATATTTCACATAATACATATTTCATATCTATATGAAATGTATACTATATACAAAATGTATATTATATTCCATATTATACATCATACTATGTATTAGTATTAGGATTGTAAAGTATTTTTATTTATATTATGTATTTTAATGCATAGAAAATATCATTTAAAAACATACAACAAACTTATAGCCAGAAATGGCTATTTCTGGATAATTAGGTTGGATGGGGATGTGGGAGAGGAAAGGAAATTTATGGTTTCATGTTATTTATTTCTTTCATACAATGTGAATTTTTCACAAGATTTTACTCTTTTCTTAAAATTTATTTATTTACTTATTTATTTATTCATAGAGCAAGGGGAAGTGAGGGAAAGAGAGTGGGAGAAAAACATCAATGTGGGAGAGAGACATCAATCATTTGTCTCCAACCCAGCACCTGGCCCACAACCCAAGCAGGTGCCCTTACTGGGAATTGAACCAACAACCTTTTGGTTTTCAGGATGATGCCCACCCACTGAGTAACACCAGTCAGGGCTATACTCTTTTTATAATAAAAAATAGCACCAAAACCAGAAAAAGCATGATTTATTCTGGGATCAATTGGTAGAGCAGTTGTGTGGCTAAATGTTAAGTTCTTGAGATGGGAGTAATGTTTATAGATGACACTAAAATGGTGAGCTGAAAACACATTGTATGCCTTTGTCGGCCTCATGAATGACTTGAAACTTAACTATGTTGACCACAGAGGACCTTCGGAGGATATTTCATCCTAAAATGACTTGATCGGATCTGTGATTTAGATAGAGAACACAATATCTGTTCATAATGATTTTCTAATATCATTTAACTCAGTGGTCCCCAATCTTTTTGGCACCAGGGATCAGTTTTGGGGAAGACAATTTTTCCATGGACCAGGGTTGGGGGCTTGTTTTGGGATCATTCAAGCACATTACATTAAAGCTCACCTCCTGCTATGCTGCCTGAGTCCTAACAGGCCCAGACTAAAACCAGTCCACTGCCTAGAAGCGGGGACCTCTGATTTACCTCATTACTTTTTCCAAATCTTCTTTATTTCTTTTTTAAAATTTATTCTGTGTTTCTAAGTAATTATCTCATAACACATTAACTTGGATGGAAAATAAGTTAATATGTGTAGTACATCCTTTGGAAACTGTAAGATATATATAATTATATAATATATATATAATTTTATTTTTATTATAATATTATCCAGCTTTAATTCATGGCTTAGGTATTTGAATCATTTTTTTCTGATTTATTTTCAGTTTGCCAATTATATAATGCATCCATTTTTTTAGTATCTCTCAGTTTAGACTTACGTTTTGAAGATGTCTTGAGTCTTAAATAACATTTCAATTATCATTTAGTTATTCTTTCAAAGTTCATGCATGCCTTCCCTTCCTGCTTTATGTACTATTATTTGCAAAACCTTACTATTTTTTATTATCATGTCTGTTGTTGAACAAATACTCATTTTGTCAGAGGAAGAGGGGATACACAAATACCACAGAGTGCCCTCTGAAATGTGCTATCAGAGACCTGTGCCAGGAGAAAGAGGGAATTCGGAGCAAGAATAGATTTGTGATCAGAAGTGATGTAACTGAAAGGCCTATGTATGTCAATATGTATTTCCAATCAGGTAAACTTTAGCAAGCCTTCCAGCACCTTCCAAAACTTGGGGAAAAAATAGAATATTTAGCATTAATCAAGGAAATTCCTAGCAGATAGCAAAAGGTAGGTAACCATGTATTTGAGGTAAAAGGGAAAAAAAACAAAAGGAGTAATCCAATCACTGTCTTGTTTTAAAGTATGAATATACTTGCCCTGCCTGGTGTGGCTCAGTGAATTGAGTACCAGCCTGTGAACCAAAGCATCGCTGGTTCAATTCCCAGTCAAAGCACATGCCTGTGTTGCAGGCCAGGTCCCTGGTAGGGGGGTGCACAAGAGGCAACCACACACTGATGCTTCTCTCCCTCTCTCCCTCCCTTCCCCTCTGTCTAAAAATAAATAAATAAAGTCTTTAAAAAATACACTCATTTTTCTCACCAGAAGGGGAGAACATTTTAATTGAGACATTAATCAAACATCCACTAATTTTTTAAAGAAAAGAATGATCTACAGTAGCCAAGTGTTGGAAGCAACCTAAATACCCATCAGTAAATGAGTGGATCAAAAAACTATGGTAGATTTACACAATGGAATACTATGCAGCAGAAAGAAAGAAGGAGCTCCTACCCTTCACCAGAGCATGGATGGATCTGGACAGCATTACGCTCAGTGAAATAAGCCAGGTGGTGAAAAACAAATACCATGTGATCTCACCTATAACTGGAACATAATCAACAAAGCAAGCAAAATACAATCAGAGACACTGAAATAAAGAACAAACTGACAGTAACCAGAAGGGAGGCAGGGAGAGGTATAATGAGAGAAAAAAGGGGAAGGTCCATCAAGGAACATGTGTAAAGGACCCATGGACAAAGCCAAAGGGGGGTAGGATCAAGGGTAGGAGGAGGGGAATGGGTGGAGCAGGGGGCAGTGGTGAGGGGAAAATGGAGACAACCGTACTTGAACCACAATAAAAAAATAAATTAAGTTAAATAAAAAAGAAATTAAAAGCAAAAAAAAAGAGAGAATGATCTATGGAAGCCAAGAACTTGAACTACTTAAGAAGTAGTTGTTTTTCCCCTTCTTGAAGGGCTTAATGGGAATTCATTTTATCTTCAATTAAATCCAACCTCAGTGCTCACTGCAGGCCACAAGCTTATGCTAGATAATAATTTAGGGAAGCAAACAAATTCACTGGATTCTCCCAGTAAGAAATTTCATTCCATATTAATTTCCTGGAGAAATCACAGGTGGAATTCTCCTAGAGAAGTATAAATGATGGCACTTTGGTTCTTATTTACCTTCCCTGGCATGGTAAAGCCAGAGATTCCCTGTTGCCTCATTCTGCTGGTTGTGCAAATAAGCTCTATAAGCCTGTCTGAAAGCCACCAAAGGCTTTTCTCTTCAGATTTGCCTATCATGAAATCTTTGCCTATACTCATATCAACCTCTTTACAAATCTTTTAGAATTGACACTGTGCTATTTTACACAGTGCTCATGGATATCCATTTCATTTTGAAGTGAAATAATCTAGCTTAAGTTTCTAGGGGCACACGCTTTGAACAAAAGGCAGTTAGTATTTAAAACAAAACTATTCAGAACAAAAATGCTTTCTGACTCATGGGGTTGCGGGGGGGCCATGGATCATGGGTGTGGTATTTTCTGGAAGGCTAGAGATTACAAAACAGGGAATTTAAAAACACATGTAAGAAAAGAAAATTTGGCAGACTCCCATTTCAGGCTGTATGTCAGATTACATAGGATGAATTTCCCTTTCTATTGAAATACTAATATGCTGGGTAAAACAAAAAGACACCATTATTGTTGAGCTCAAATAAAAGAAGAAAATCAATGGAGCCAAAAAACAAAAGTTAAATCAAGAATCCTGGCAGAGGGGTGGGGGGATACCAAAGGCAGCTTTCAAACTTGGGGTTTTGCCAAACCTTGGAAATTTTGAGCTTCTTCCTTTTACAACTGCATGAGATATGGGGGATAGCTCATTTAAAGTGGAGTTTGCAGTAAACCATCTCCCATGCCCAACATACCCATGGAATAATGGTGAGTGAGAAATCAAACCCCAGCATAGAAGGAAACAGAAAACTTGCCCATCTTGACCTTGCTACTCATGACCATGACATAAAATTATCCCCTGAGAATGCATTATTATAAGAAAGCCCTCTCTAGAGTTTTCAGGTCAAATTCACACTAATATATTCCAAAAACCTAGAGTGGAAAATTAAATTTAATATAGCTCAGGTTTGGTACCACTTCCAGCAGAGTGCAGAAGTAAATACAAATTTGTTCTAAAAGAATTCGATTTCAATCTGACTAAAAAAATAGCAAAAAATGAACTTACAAGGGAAAATGAACATCTTGGAGTTAAAAATAACAAAATATATATCAGAACCAAGCATCATGAGTAAGAACCAGAAAACCTGACAGGCAATAGAAATCGACATATAAAACTTGATAAATTAGAATTATCAGGTACCGAATAAAAAATAATGATATTTGTGGAAATAAAAGAACAGGATGAAAGCAGATATGAAAATCAGCCAACAAGAATTTCTAGAGAGAAAAGATATAATAGGGATTTTTGTAACTTTTCATTTTAATTAATTGTAGGTTCAGAGGAAGTTACAAAGGTAGTACAGAGAAGTCCTATGTACCCTTCACCCAATTTCACCCAATGGTTATATCTTATATAACTACAGTTACTATGTCCAAATTAGGAAATTGATATTGTATAAAGAGTATACAAAGTTCCGTGTCATTTTATCAAATAGATAGATTCTGTAACTATCAAGGCAGTCAAGATACAGAACTACTCTAACACCACAAAGATTTATCTTTATAGACATTTTCATCCCCTTAATCTCCACTATCCCTAACTCCTGGAAACAACTAATCTGTTCTCTATAATACTGTCATTTCAAGAATGTCTTAAAAATTGAATTATACAGTATGTGATCTTTTGAGTTTGGCTTTTTGAACTCAGCATAATGCCTTGGGATTCATTCAAGTTGTGTACTTCATTAGTTCACTCTTTATTTTTTTTATTTATTCATTTATTCATTCATTTATTTA
Source organism: Tonatia bakeri (assembly GCA_004024845.1). NCBI lineage: Eukaryota > Metazoa > Chordata > Mammalia > Chiroptera > Phyllostomidae > Tonatia > Tonatia bakeri. Next base: position 26,947 of record PVIA01008449.1, on the reverse strand, counting down.
ATTGCTGAGTAGCACTGAATATTACCACAGTTTGTTAAAGCATTCAATGACTGTAGGACAATATAATAGATTTTTACTATTGCAAATAACAAAGCTGTCATGAATAATCATGCACAGGTTTATATATATACATATAGGTTTTCAATTTTCTAGAATAAATGCCCAGTAGAGTAATTGCTAGGTCATATGGTAAATGTGTACTTAGTTTTTTTAAGAATCTGACAAACTGTTTTCTAGAAAGTTTGTACCATTTTATTCCACATCCTCACTAGTATTTGATATTGTTATTATTTTTTATTTTAGCTATTCTAATAAATATCTTCTTGTGGTTCTTAATTTGCATTTCTCTAATAGCTAATGATGTTGAAAATATTTTCATATGTGTATTTGCCATCTGTATATACTGTTCAGTGAGGTCTTTTGGTATCTTCTCTTATTTTCTGATTGAATCATTTGATTTTTTAACTGTTGAGTTTTGAGAGTTCCTTAGCTATGAATCCTTCACTGGATACTTTGAAAATATTTTCTCTGAGACTGTAGCTCATCTTTTCATTCTCTTAACGGGATGTTTACAGAGTAAGCAATTTTAATTTTGATGGTTTATAAGATAAAAAGGGAAGATTACTATAGTCATATTGTCATATATGGATGGCAATATCTATCTATTTGAAAAACTTCAGTCCTTCAAGAATATACAACAACTTAAAAATTGTGCTTGTCTAATAAATTATCCCTAAAATATACCTATAAGTCATGATAAGCAGTTCAAATACTCCAAAAATTAAAGTGTCATAGTCCCCTCAGGAATCCTGAGTTTCCCTTTGACTGTCATATCAGCCTGCAGTGTGGGGTTAACCAGGGCCTAAAAACAGAGCCTGACAATTATAACCACAGAGACCTAAACCTCTTCATTCACAGGAACCACTTTGGGATATAAAAAAAATCTGTATGTGAGTGCTTTTTTAAGAAAAGGAGAAAATTAGGGAGGGATGAACTTGCTTAACAAAGCCAAGGCCAGAGTTAACAGGCACTAATAATCAACAATCAGTTTTGTGAATGGTACTGTGATTGGTGAGGCAATAAATAATATCTAGTCCTGATCTTCAAACAGCTTATAATCAAGTTAGGAAAATAAAAATTAGTAAATCTTTGAGGGGCAATTAAATAATTCCCTATGCATATGTAAAACTCCAAATCAAAAATACAAGAAAATTCCCAATGTAATATATGATTATTAACTAATTGAATATCATTCATTAATGCCAAAAGAACTCTGAGGATGGAATGATTCTGTGTGCAGCACTGCAGAGGGTTTACACTGGGGAACTTTGTGGACTTCTTCAGGTACACAAAAATTAGCCAAAGGGAATGTAGGTACGGAATGTGCAGACATAAGGCAAGCAGGTTAGTTACAAACAGGCACTAAGACTAATCAGGACCAGGTAGTTGATGGTAGTTTGGTTAGACAAGCCAACAGTGGAGAATGGCATGAGCATCCAAATCAGGAGATAGAATTTGGATATTAGTGATGACAGCCCCTATGGTGGCACAAGCCAGAGACCTCAGAAGCTATTATAAACAGGCAAGGAAACACTGTTAAGTAAGAGGAGAGTTATTCCTTAAAAACGAGGCAGGCCACAAATTCTGTGGAGAATATGGTGGAGTCTAAGCAAATTACATTGCTATTACAAGGCAAAAATGTGTTGATGTCTTAAGAAAAGTTCAGCCAAGTTTCCATAAGGATTTATATTTATTTGGTAAAGTCAGGAAAGGCTACCTGTGACCCTGAGATGGGCAGGATGGTAGGAACTTGACATTTCTCTATTTGTTTAAGAAATGTTCTGCAATATATTTCTTTCATGTCTATGATCTTTTATCATTAATATCATACTTAGAAGCCTGGTGGGAAGTCATAGGTTTAGAAGAAATTCTCAGAGAAAAATTCTTTATGACAACAATGGCAGAAGGATATTAAGACCTGGAATTTCCAAGGGTCCAGTGGTTGGTCATGCTGTGTAATAATGTAACCATCCTCCAGTCTCCCCAAGCCTTAAATGAAAGTGTGATACAAGCAAAGATCTTCATTCATGATTGCTTTGAGAATCAGGAAAATATTAATGTTCAATGTTAGGGTTGGGAAAGAAAGAAGAGACCTGTCATTGGAAATGAGACATGATTTATATCTGTGCTGTCCAATACAGTAGCTACTAGCCACATGTGAATATTGAGCACTTGAACCATAGCTGGTATCACATGTTGAAATGATAATATTTGGACATATTGGGTTTTAGAAGATATACTATTAAAATTAATTTCATTTGTTTCATTTTTTTCTTAATATGACTGCAAGAAAATTTAAAGCTATATATATGGATTTCATTTTATTTTTAATGAATGATATTGAATAGAGAATGCAGAGAAATGCAGGTATAGAGCAAGAGCTAACTAGAGGAAATGTATACTTCCCTAAGAATTCTTAGATATCCTGAAAAATGCTAAGTCTCCCACAATATGGGATATGGGCCTAAGCCACTTCACTTAAATATTTAATTGAGAGTACCATCCCAAGGATGAGGAATTTGGCAGAACACAGTTACAGGGATCATATGAATCAAAACTTTTAATTCAATGATTTATTCATATTTTAATAAATGACACCATTTAAATATACTAATTGAGGGTGGAAATAAATTATTTCATTATTTAAAAAATACCAATATATTCTCATAAAACAAAACAGTATGATGTTGTTCACAAGAAGAAGCTATACTGTTTTCTGAGTGTACAGATGTTCCTAGTCTCTTTTAACTGTCATACAAATAGTGAAATTAGCCTTTCAACACTTATCCACAACATAACATCTCTGGTAGGAGAGAAATAATGAGGCAGTAAACAAAATAGTTTGGTAGATAGAAATGTTGCTGATCTTTCCTTTACCTTCCTGAAGCAGGAAGTACTAGAAGAAACATCACAGTAGAGTTAGCCTTTACTTCTATAAAAACTAATAATATTATAACTGCTGCTTGTGCCTCTTTTTCCTCTCACTTGGATATAGTGGTGGATAGTGTCTGTTAAAAACAATGCCATTCCACCTGGAAAAAATTCTGAGAACCAGTTTGTAAAATCATACGCTAACATACTCTTCCCAAAAATAGCACTTGGATTTTGTATGTAGAGATGAGAAAAAGGGCTATCGGATCAACATTGGAAATCTTTTACAATGTAACTCCCCTCAAGATTGTTAAAAGGAGTGAGTGTAGAAGAGTGGGATTTTAAGTATTTTGCAAAAGGCTAGTCATAATTGGAATCAATCTTTGTGGAAACCTATGCCTGAACAGTGTTTTCAGATTCAGTTGACAAAACTTCCGTACTTCGAATAGAACCACATCTAGGCTAGACAACCTGTTCCTACTTATAAAAATATCCTATGGAGATTCTAAGATAATCACTCTCACTGCTTGGAAATTCCTTCTTATATGTAACCTTACATGAAGGTATTGTGAGAAATGGTGTTATTTCATTTTCTTTAAACTGCTAGAGTGAAAATAAAATGTCTTTTAATTTTAAAAAGTTATTATCTAGTTAGCGCTGTGAAGTGTTTTCAATGCTTCAATTACAGTTTAGAATGTATGGTCCTTGTTCTATTATGAAATTATGACAAAGCTCCTACTTATATCATGCATCTTTCTACCCCTGCTTCTTTTTGCATTTTCTCAGCCAATCTTTTATGTCTTAATCAATGTCTCCTTCCTACTCCTCCCAATACTTTCTCATGCCCTCCAGTCATCCTGGAATATTTTCCTGTTTTCTGCTAATAAGTAACCATGGCACCCATATTCAGAACTATATTGTGTGTGAACTCTTTGAATACCACTGGTATTTTTATAAGAAAGTGATTGTATTATCCAGCTTGGGGTATCTTCCAGGGAGATTTGCCCCCTTCTCCCTTTCACACAGTGCAGGACTACGTGGCTCCTCCATGTGATGTTTTAGTACTTCAGGAAAGGCTGGCTCCATCCTTAGCCTTAGTGAGTGACTCATAACTTGATAAAGCGAATCACAGTGACTCTACCACCAACTCCTCTTGGCCAGTGACTAGCAAGTGATATATGAAAAGAAATACTGTTTTGTGATCAGTTGCAGGAAGACACATCTGGGAAATATTTCTTAACTAGAAACAAGAAACATGCAAGCACTTTTTTTTTTTACTGCCTCTGAGATTAGGTGTACAAAAAGGTGATAATGAAGCCACTGCAGCCATTTTACAGCCATGAGGGGAGCCACCATACAGAAAATAAAGATCCAGACTCCATGATAAAATAAACCATTGAGCAATTTAAATAATAAACCATGCAGTCACACTACCTCTGGACATTTTATTACGTGAAATAATAAACACCCTATGGCTTAACTCATTTTGAGTTGGGTTTTCTGTTACTTGCAACCAAAATCATTCTAATAGATGTGGCAATATAGCACATAACTTTGAAAACTGATCCTTGTTTAGTCATTCTATCTGTTCCTATATGCCACAATAATATTAATAGTTCTAGTTTCCTTCCATTTTATAAAATGACCTTAGGAAAATCCCTAAGTTTGGGTTTAAAATGGATAACCCAATGAATAAATAAAAAATTAAAGATCTTTTAGGTAGAGAGAACAAATTATTCTCTCTCCCTTTCTCTCTCATCATAAATTTTGTATCATTAATTTTCTCTGCCCAAACTTCTTTTCCATTTTCCACATACTACAGGATTTTAGGTATACTTCCCTGGGTGCTTCATCAATTAGAGTTCTCTCCTTGGTCAGGGTCATACTTGCCTAGACCCCTGTTGCAGCAAATATAGGCTGGCCAACATCAGTAGTGACAGTAGCAGGAGCTTTCCAGGATATTTGACAAAAAATCCCAAAGAACTGAGAAAGTTGAAGGGATGTTAAAGTGTGACTCAGTGACATCTCAGTGTTCTCTCTGAGGACATCATTTGTACTAATAATATGTGCAATTCAAAGGCTAGAATTTCAGTAAAAAATTATCAAGTACCAACAGAACTCAAGAGACTATTTGGCACTTGCTGAGTCTTTAAAACTTGTGCTTAGTGAAACAAGTCATTTTGGCAAGAAAGATTTATAGTTGATTAATTCCTTAACCTTAACAGATTTATTTCAATTTAACAAGCCTTCATTGAAAGCCTAGTTTGAGCTCAGCCCTAAGCTAGGCAGTTGGTGTGAACATGGAAAATAAGAAAGAATTGTTCTCTGCACCCAAGAAGCTCAAATTTTGTCACAAATCTAGTAAAAAGTGCTTAAATGATGTACAAATAGGGCTCTTTGTGAGTAAAAAGATTGGGGTTATTAGTGCTTACTGGAGGACTAGGGCTATATCACAAGGGAGGTGACATTTGGACTATATCATAAAGGATGAATGAGATCAAAAGGAAGAATGGAATCCAGGTGAGTAGATTTGAGTGATGCAAAAGGACACTCCTGGAATGACAATTGAGCTGCAATTATGTTGTATGGTTTTTAGGGCTTCACCTTTGGAAGTTAGATAAACAATGAGACTCATTTTCCCATCTTCCTTTCTCTGACTTGCCAGCTGTTAGAATTTCTTCCATCTTCAGCTATTGTTCAGCTCCTCAGTCTGAGAGCTGTAATTTAAATCTTAATGGCTATTTGTTGTGTGACAGTTCTTGCATAAAATGCATTCTCAGTCCCTTCCATGGTACTTATTCTTGATGCAGGGAACAGATGGCAGAAGCAAAAGTCATTTCTGTTTATGGGCCATTCAAGATACAAGTGATGGACTTGGGTGCTATGACATATAACTGGTACAGACCCTTTACACTGTTTTTACTTAAATCATTTGATGGTTTTTAAGAAGTTAGACCATTTTTATTATTTATATTTAAACAAGAAATCAGATATGACTATCTATTCTCAGGTTTTTCCTAATTGGCTTTTCTAGATTTTAAATATAATGGTAATATTTAACTTTTTACTATTGATTTAATGGCTGTATTACATTTTTCTTCAGCATTTGCTCAGTTCCACCCCCACAGATCTTGGTCTCTTCAACATACAATATACATATGTTAGGCACTACTGTTTGTTTGGCCTAGGAAACACAAAATGACTTCACAGCAAGACAGGTCATTAAACACACACTCCAAAGCAACATGACAATGATGACCATTGGTCTAGATAAGTAGTGTGGGTTCAAATTCAAGATCTACTACATGGTAGCAGTGAGATCTTGAGTAAGTCATTGCAATTCTCTATACTTTATTATTCTTATGTTTAAAACAGGGATATCAATACTTAGTTCCTGAAATTACCATGCAGGTTGGCTAAGATAATGTATGTAAAAGACTATCACAGTGTCAGGCACAGAATAAAGAGTTTCTATACTCATAGGGTGCTATGCTTGTAACTGGCCTGGGAAAGTTAAGAAAAGCCTTTTAGAGTAGATATTATTTACAGTATGACTATAAAAATAAATAAGGCTACCTAGAGGACAGGGACTCACATAGGGTTTTCTGGGCAAAGGGAGCATCATGTGAAAGGGTGTGGTGACAAAAAATGGCTGCAGGTCATTTGAGGAACTGAAACTATTTCAGTATAACTGAAATCCAGGGTGAATGTGAAAGAATAGGAGTCAGTACAGCAGAGTAGGTGGATGAGGTCAAAGAAATAGGCTGAGGTCAAAACACAAAAGCTTTTGTGTGCCATTATAAGACATTTATATTTTAACTTATGGCTGGTCAAGAATAACAGAAGAGTTTTAAATAGGTGAGTGACATGATCATATTTTCATTTGGGGTCAAGGTGGTAAATGTGTGTGTAAGGGAGATTATCAGGAGAATAATACTAGAAGCAAAATGCACATTAGAATCTAGCTATCGCAATAATCCAGGAAAAAAACTACAAGGGACTGAACTGAGGTAGTCACCGGGGAATCTACAAGAGGAGGGGCCTATTGATCAGCAAGGTCATCAGAGGTAGAATCTTAGGATCTTATGACTAATAGAAAGAGCAGGGGGTGGTTAGAGGAGAAAAACACCTAGTATATGTCTCATCTTTCTAATTTAGAAAACTAGGTGGATTGAGAGGTCATTAACTTACATTGTAACAAGAACTCAGTTTTGAACATGTTGAGCCTGAGGGGTCTGTCAGACATCCAAGCAGAAACATCAATCTGGCAATCCTATAATTCAGAAGAGATAATTTGACCGAAGTTGTGGATTTTTAGTGGACAATCCTAAATCAACTCTGACTTAATTATGATGGGATCTGTAATAAAAAGTCTGACTCCATTTTTTATGTTTGCTGACAGCTTTCAAGTCCTGCCACTCCCTCTGCCCCTACAACTAGACAGGTTCATAAGAAGGCCTGGATGTTCCCTACTATGGTTCTAGGGGGAAGCTGAAACAATGCAAGCCTCAGCTCATGCAAGGGAACACTTACCTCAGCCCCACTACCTGACCATAATAAAATCCAAAGCCAGTCACCCATCTCTGCTCTCTTATACCATTCTTGGGAACTCACCCTTCTCTCTCCAGAAAGTCTTATTATGTGAATAATAAATCTCTTTCATAACCTCTTGGTGCACATGTAGTGTTATCAGTCTCTATCAAACCCAATTTTAGGTGAGCAGGGTTGGGGCATGGAGGGGGTCCATTCTACCTCTCTTGTATGACAACAACAGGGCCAAATTGTATCCATTATTTAAAGGTCCAATATCTTGCGTCTTTCTCATGATAATGAATATGGCAATGGAATCACCTAGATATGGCATGTATAATGTTTAATATGTATGTATAAAGTCAAAAGGGAAGTAGTCAAGGCATGGACAACCTGTGGGAGAAAACCAGCATTTAAATATTAAACAGAAAAAGAGGATCCTATGAGGCAGTCTAAAAAAGACGGCAGAAAACTAAGAACAAATTTAAGCAAGGAGAGCATTTTAAGAAAGGAAAAGAATTCATCCGAGTCAAATGTTTAACAGGGTTCAAGTTAGAATTGAAAAATATTGCCCTGGTTGGTGTGGCTCAGTGGAGGTTCACCAGTTCGATTCCCAGTGAGGGCACATGCCCAGGTTGCGGGCCAGGTCCCCAGTTGAGGGCACTTGAGAGGCAACTACACATTGATGTTTCTTTCCCTCCTTTCCCCTCTTTAAAAATAAATAAATAAAATCTTAAAAAAGAAAAATATTATCAGTTTAATAATTAGGAAGTGACTAGTAAAAGAAAGTGCTATTTGATTTATAGAACATCTTCATATGGGAAGGAACAACTGTCACTCAGAGTTCTGACCATTTTTACATTTGGTTTACTTTCTTTTTAGATAATTAGGTAACTTTCACTGAGACAATCATGTGAGCTGTTTTCAGTCTAACACCCTGGATAAATGTGGATACCTGGCTCTTTCCCCAAGAAAATTATAGAACAATTTAACAAGTTCTTTAAACCATATTTCACTTAGATTTTAAGAATAACAAAGGACAAATAAACACAAACCAATATGAAACTAGAATATCTAGCTCAAAGGTATGACCTGTTGGCCAGAAATCACAGCTCCTTTCCTATCCTAAATTCTAGTCTTATTCCCACCTAGATATCTTAATTTCTAAAATTCTGTAACCAGTAGAGCCATCGCAGCTTCCCACCAGAGTTAAGACTTGCTATATGGGCAAAGTTTCATGGCCTATGTGGGCCAATGAGCTCCAATTATATATCACCTACCAACCTCAATCAATGTCAGTGGTTGCCTGGAGTTCTGGGTTCAGGAGAATTCTAATGTTACAATGGGGTTTGGTGTGTTTTCTGACTTTGAGTTTTCTATGGTGAGTAGGGGTTTTTCTGTCTGCTGAGTGACTGTGACCACATCTTTTAGTACTGGTTGGCTCATAGCTCTGATTTTATACCTTACAAGCTAATCTGTTCTCCCTCCAGTTTCACAACTACAGGATATGTCTCTCAGTTACACTCTTTTTTATATTTTCTTTTTTTTAAATTTTCTTTTAATGATTGTTCAAGTATAGTTTTCTCCCCTTTACTCCCAATTATATTTTCTTGAACCATCTAAAGAACAGTAAGCACTCCCTATGCTATGGATTAATTGTGATGTGAGTCAAAGTGCAGGTTCAAAGTTATTTGTCTTTCTTATTAAGGTTGTTTAGTTTTGTAGGTTACACTATAATTGTATATGAAATTAGACAGGCTTTTGTCCAAGACTCACCACATATAAGCCAGGTGACCTGAGTGAGATATTTAAAGTATTTGAGCCTCAGTTTCTACATCTATACAAAACAACTGGAACCTAATCAACAAAACAAACAAACAAGCAAGCAAAATACAACCAAAGACTTTGAAATTAAGAACAATCTGACAGTAACCAGAGTGGAGGGGGGGATAATGGGGGGAAGGGGGGAAGGGTTTTCAGGAACAACTATAAAAGACACATGGACAAAACCAAGGGGAGTGGGATCAGGGGAGGGAGGTGGGGATGGCTGGTGTGTGTGGGAGGAATGCAGACAATTGTACTTGGACAACAATAAAATCATTTTTTTAAAGTGTGTTAAAATACCTACCTCATAGAGTTTTAAGGGTGTGTATGTATATGTGTGTTTACATTTAGTGCAGCCCATAGCACAGAGAAACACTTAACAAATGACAAATACTATAACATGAAAAACTTAGATAATAGTTGCTAACATTTATTAGAACCATTTAAAAGATCAGGGATCTAAGATCTGGAGAAGTAAACTTCCCAAGCCCATGAAGCTAGAAAGTAGTTGAGTTGAGATTCCCAAATGCATCATTTGATTCCAGGGTACTTCTGTGTGTTGCTGCCTCACTGCAACTCACTGTTGCCTTCACTGTCTTCACAGATCTAAACTGAGCTAACAGTTACAGAAATTATACAGTCACTTCTTGTGGACATAACTCATTCAGTATAATTGATGTGGTCTGGTTTATTTACCAGATCTATATTTTTCTATCATCAACCTTGAGGTGCCATGAGAAAAAGGTCAAACTCCTTCCTTTAATCATCAGGTTGAAAAAAGGCCTTTATACACTTAAATCTGGTCTTTTATTTCAGGTATTTTTTTAAAAATCTTAGAAAATTATTGGTCTGCTGGAATTTTCAAATCTTTATATTTGATATCCATCTTCTTAAGATGGTTTTCTATTGTCTCACTTGGAAAGGGCAATATTAACATTTCTTTATTTTTAAGTATAACTAGTTTCTCAAATATGCATCCACTAAAAGTTGGTCCTTTAATAACTGAAACATTCCCCCCATTTCTTAAACCACTCGTCTATACAATATTTTCAGAAATGAAGTATTTGTCAAATAAATATCAATTTCCTTAAAATCACTGTTACAGCAATGAATATATATATATATACTATATATATATTTCAAATATTACATGAGGGTAATATTTGGTTAAAGTCCAAATAGCTTAAGCACCAGAAAATATTAATAAAGACTAAAACTTTAAGAGAAGTTCCAAATGGTTTTACAAATCACTTCTCTCAATGAAATTGTTACATTCTTTTTTAAAATTTATTTTTATTTTTTATTGTTATTCAAGTACAGTTGTCTGCATTCCCCCCACCACCACCCCTCCCCACCCCAGCCATCTTCACCTCCTTCCCCTGATCCCACCCCCCTTAATTTTGTCCATGTGGCCTTTATAGTTGTTCTTGAAAACCCTTCACCCTTTTCCCCCCATTATCCCCTCCCCACTCCACTCTGGTTACTGTCAGATTGTTCTTAATTTCAATGTTTCTGGTTATATTTTGCTTGCTTGTTTGTTTTGTTGATTAGTTTCCACTTAAAGGTGAGATCATGTTATTTGTCTTTCATCACCTGGCTTATTTCACTTAGTATGATGCTCTCCAGTTCCATCCATGCTGTCACAAAAGTAGGAGTTCCCTCTTTCTTTCCACTGTATAGTATTCCATCATGTAAATGTACCACACTTTTCTGATCCATTCATTTACTGATTGGTACTTAGGTTGCTTCCAGCACTTGGCTATTGTAAATTGTGCTGCTATGAACATTGGGGTGCATAGGTTCTTTTGGATTAGTGTTTTAGGGTTCTTAGGATGTAATCCCAGTACTGGAATTTCAAGGTCAAAAGGCAGTTCCATTTTTAGTTTTCTGAGGAAATTCCATACTGTTCTCCACAGTGGCTACACCAGTCCGCATTCCCACCAATAGTACACTAGGGTTCCTATTTCTCTACAACCTCACCAGCACTTGTTGTTTGTTGATTTGTTTATGATGGCCATCCTGACCAGTGTGAAGTGGAATCTCAATGTGGTTTTAATTTGCATTTTTCTGATGGCTAGTGATGCTGAGCATCTTTTCATAAGTCTCTGGGCCCTCTGTATGTCCTCCTTGGAGAAGTTCTGCTCAAGTCCTTTGCCCATTTTTTAGTTTGGTTGTTTGTCTTCCTGGAGTGGAGTCATGTGAGTTCTTTATATACTTTGGAGATCAAACCAAGTCTCTATGGTCAATTAATATTCAACAAAGAGGACAGAAGCATAAAATGGAGTAAAAATAGCCTCTTCAACAAATGCTGTTGGGAGATCTGGACAGCTATGTGTAAAAAAAAGTGAAACTCGATCACCAACTTACAGCATATGCAAAAATAAATTTAAGGTGGATAAAAGACTTAAATATAAGTGTTGGCACTGTATATGGGGGAGGGATCCAATAGGGAACAATGCCACTTGTTCAGCTCTCTGCTGGTTTTCAGTCACTTCCGCCACTGCCCACAAGCAAATTGGGCCCTTCTGGTGCTGCCTCCAGGCTGTGTGGTTTTGTGTACATTCTAGGACCCTGTGGCTCTCTCCAACTAACTCTCTTGTGAGGCTGGGAGTTTCTCCCACTGCCTCAACCCTCACAGATTTTTTCAGTCAGAGGTTTTTAGGTTTTATTTCCCTGTACTGGAACCCTGGGTTGCATGATCTGTCTCACTCCCCAATTGTTCCTCCCAGTTTATCTGCACAGAAATGTGGGACTGTCCCGTCTGCCAGCTGCTGCCTTGCCATGAGTCCTCTGTGCCTGGCTGCCCATCTTTGTCCCTCCTACCCATCTGGATGAATGTTTCTTTTTTAAGTCCTTGGGTGTCAGACTTCCATACAGTTAATTTTTCCATCAGTTCTGGTTGTTTTTTGTTTTTAAATTTATTGTTGCCTTTCTTTTGGTTGTGCAAGGAGGCACAGTGTGTCTACTTATGCCTCCATCTTTGCTGAAAGTCTGAAACTGTTACATTCCAAAGCCTCATACTTGGGGTTTCACAGTTACTTTTCTTTTATTAGTGATTCCTCATGAGGTCCACATTCTGATTTTTCATTGTATTCCATATCATATAAGTGTCATTGTTCTGCTCTTTTTAACTTACTATGAGAACATTTATGTCATAAAATTACATAAATGATTCATAATCTAGACAGGAAATTAATTATCTTGAGGTTTGGTGATGACCTTGGGTCATCTTTAATATTTGCAAACCAATTAATAGATGGATTGTTATGAGCTTTGCCAGTGAAATAATTTAAAATTCCAGACCATCAAACAAACTTTTCTGCACTGCTCCTCTTACTCCTAATTGATCACTAAATAAATAAATCTCCAAAGGTGTGGTTCCCCGTGGAATTGTAGGTGAATCAACTGCGGAACTGCTTGAATGATATTTACATATGTATAAGTCAGAGTAGTTTGGTTGCAAATAAGGAAACACCTGAACCAAACTTGTTAAGCAAAATAGGAATTAAAGTGCTGAAAAGGTGTCATCAAGACTTGGTTTCTCTCTATCTCACTCTAAGTGACCACTTATTTTACTTTCTTCAATATTATGCTCCATGTTGTAGCAGTATAAGGACAGTAATACAGCTCCTTATGTTCAAATAAAGCAAGAAAGAATGAGTTTGATATTCCAAGAAGCCCTGAAAAGGCCTTAGTGTGTTCATAGATTCTTATAGGATCATGGGACAATCAATGAACCGATCCCTGTGTCCTGGGAAATCCAATATGCTGCCTGGATTTGTCTCAGTGTATATGGGCTGCTATAACAAAATGCCACACGCTGGGTAGCTTATCAACAAGAGAAATGTATTTTTTACAGTTTTAGAGACTAGTAAGTCAAAGATCAAGATGCCAGGATTGTCGTCTCCTGGTCAGGGACCTCTTCCAAATTCATAGCAAGTGCCTTCTCAGAGTATGCCCACAAGGTGGAAGGGACACAGGATTTCTGTGGGCTCTCTTTTAAGAACATTAATTCCATTAATAAGGGCTCCACCCTCATTATCTAAGCACCTCCCAAAGGCCTACCTCCTAATACCAACACACTAGGCATTAACATTTCAACATATGAATTTTGAGGTGACATAAACATTCAGAACATAGCAAGTTTAATCTTGGCCATATTATCCTTCCTGGTGTCCCACTTAAATTCATGGGTTATAAACAGAAGACAGGCATATCCCCAGAAAGATTCACAGATAGGATGAGTAGATGCCCAGCCACCAGACAGTAACATCTATACCCTCATTTTTGTATACTTTCCCATGAGCATCTTTAACACACCCTGGCCCTATAGGGAAGTCATGAGGTAAAGAATATTATTTCTATATTTAATTTCTGTTAACAGGTACTATTTCAGGGAAAAATGCCCAAGTAGCAGTTCCCAGAATATATATTGTAGGAGTTTGCTAATAAGACTCTGTATTATTCTGCCACCTGTCATCTTGGGATCGTTCACCATTCATTATCTGGTAGCAGGCCTGCAGTGTACAGATAGAAAAGTCACCCCAGAGGGAAGAGAGCTGTTACGCTCTACCCCCCTTCTCGTTCCACTTCTGTATAATGCTAATTTAATCAGGCACATGATTCATTCACTCACCTTAAGCTCAAACCAGACCTCATACTATTTTTAATGTTTTAATTTTATTTTTTATCCATCTCAGCTCATGTATTGTTTTGAACAGTTAGAAATATAAACTGAAGGAAAAGGTCTTCTCTCTTCACTCCTATCCCTTTGCAGATCATTCCAAATACTTTATTCTAAGTCATGCATAAGATAAATTCTTTGAAAGTATTTGGAGTTAGTTACCTTGAAGCCAGTATTGGAGTGAGTGAATAGCATACTGATTGGAAATCCAAGTCAACATCTAAAATGGCCCTTTATAACAACCTCAATGGAAATGAGAGTTAAACCAATGAAGAAACTTGAGCAGATTCATATGAGGCCAGGTTGGCATGTTTGGGTTATCTTTCAGAAACTGAAAACCTTTCATTCCATTATTAGATTTGTTATGATCAATATCAGAGTTACAAAGGATAGTGTAGGTAGAGAAGTGGGAGTAAGAAAAAGGAAGGTGGTAAAAGCCCAAGTAAGTTCTAATCACTACCTTTGGATAATAGAAATTCCAAAGCAAGAACCTAGAGGGAGAGCTTTGAAAAAGAGAGAGAGAGAGCTAGCTTGCAGGTATATTTGACTAAGGTCTCACACAGCTAATTAAAATTCCTTTATGCACAATAGTGACTGTGGGTGTGTGGTTGTTATAATGTACTGCCTGCTGCTCGTTAACTATTAGAACTTGGTCAATAGCTCATGAGTCACCCTATCTCATTTAATAATATCAAATTATATCTGAGTCAGTTATAAAGAAATGCTTAGCTACACCAGTGAAACCCATACTATATAGATAAATGCTTCAATTTAATTTTCAACTTTAAGATAGAGACATGGGAAAATCTGATAATATTATTTGCTATCACATATATGGTAAAGTGTGTTCTGGTTATCTTTTTTTAAGATTTTATTTATTTATTTTTAGACAGAGGGGAAGGAGTGAGAAAGAGAGGGAGAGAAACACCAATGTGTGGCTGCCCCCACCATGTGCCCCACACTGGGGAACCTGGCCTAAAACCCAGGCATGTGCCCCAGCTGGGAATTGAATCAGTGACCACCTGGTTCACAGGTCAGCACTCAATCCACTAAGCAACACCAGCCAGGGCATGGTTATCTTTATAATATTCTGGTCTATGGAAGGAAGACATGTGAGGTGGTAAAATATACAAGATAATAGTCAAGTCTGGCATCAAAATTTACACAAGACATAGCCATGTAAACAGCATTCTGAAAACACTTTTCAAGGACAATCTCCTGCATGATAAATAGTTCTATGCAGAATCAATAATTACTTGGAGCATTAAAAATTATTTTAGACATATTCTAAAATTCTATTAGAGCTTGTAAAATATCTAATAATGAAATTTGTATTTTAATGCCTTTTAGTGTGTGCATTATAAATTAGCTAATTAAGAAAATTATTCCAGGAAGAGGAATAGAATACTATGTGGAGTTTTAAGTTACTAATAATTTTTAAACATCTCATTGTAAATTTTCACATCTGATAATAGCAGTATTACATCTTACTATCTATTCACGATAAAGATGTTAAATTTTCCTTCCTGTGAAAGTTTAATAGTCATAAAAATATAATGGAAAGTTTTAGCATCTAAAGCTGCTCTCCATATATCTTCAATTTAATGAGAAACATTATTGTACAACATTTGTTCCTCATTCAATTAAACCACAGGTTATTGAATGCCTACTATTTGGAAAGAAAATTACTGTAGACTTTAGGAGATAACAAGAGCATTTTGGATGCACAGAAATTAGTGTGAGAAAACAGACAGTTGCAAAAGTAACACTTAAAATAAGGCAATGTTATAACAGAAATACTTATTTTATAATAAAGAACAGGAAATAATATTCTTGTATTTGGAGTAAAAATATTTAAATGTTTACTTTGTAGTTGGCCATTAATACCATCAGACATCCCTCTAGGTGATGGACAATATTTATAGCCAACTAGAAAAATACTCTGGAAGTCCTTAAATGAATGATAGTACAGCATTGTGCAATGGTTCTCAAACATAAGTATTAGAATCAGAGTTTGTTAAAACACAAATTTCTGGGCCCCACTTCACAGTTTCTGATTCAGTAGGTCTAAGGTGAAATTCTAAGAAGTTCCCAGGTGATGCTGATGCTTCAGGTCTAAGAGCCACAAATTAAGAACCTCTAGGGAGTTCTAGTGCCAGATTATCCAAGTCTGAATACTGTCTTGCTATTTACATCAGCATGATTTTTGGAATGTGCCATAGTCAACTCATCCAAATATTGTGCATAATGAAAGCACTGTGGCAGAAATTGCTAGGCAATGACCAAAGATTTGTTCTTATTCCTAGGCCTACAGCTAGGCAACTGTCCCCAGCCTCCCTTAATGTTAAGTGTAGATCTGTGATTGCAATCTATTCAAGGAATTTGAGCAGAAGTGATGTGCATCATTCCAGACCTGACTCCTAATGATTACCACAGACATCCTTCATGCCCTTTCTATCACTCTTGGCTTGCAGCAAGTGAGCATGGAAAACTTGGAAGGTGCAAATTGAACACAGCAGAGCCACAAGATTGAAGGAGACTGGATCCATGAACAAACACTTGGAACAAAGCTACCACCAAACAGCAACACTCATTTGGACTTTACACAAGGGAGAACTTGACCTATTTTTCTTGGTATCCCTGACAGGTAGCATCCTATCTGAGACACAGTTAAAAAATAATTGCTTAACCCACAAAGAAAAACTTAAGGAATGGATCAGTCTAACAACAGGCATGATTAGAGATAACAAACTCCACAACAGTGGACATATTTAAGGAAAACTAAATGGTTGTCAATGAAGGGCTCTACAGAAGGTATTCCTCAACAGGTAGAGAGGCCTGGTTAGGTAAGATCACTTCTGGGTACCCTTCCAAATAGAATTTTCTATAATATTATGCCCTAAATTTAAATGACTAGGATGCAACTTCTGAGAGCTATCACTGTCTCTCCAGCTCCATTATGTTCTTCTTTTCCAAATGTTTCATCTTTTTTTGTTATCAATCAACATTCATCAAACAAAATTTTCCAGGCCTGTCCACAAGTTACTAGGCATGCAGTTGGGGTGAAGGCTTGTGAATATGCAGACATTTGAAATAATTAGTAAATACCATCAAAGATATCATTAAATGCTACAATGGAAAGTTGTTGCACGAATTGCTTCAAATGTGTTATTGTGCATGTTAAAAGCATGTCAGCCCACTGGACAGATCATCAAAAAGCTCAAATTCAATTTTCTTTTCTGTAGATAAGCTGTGTAAATGTGGGCAAATCATTTAACCTCCCTTCTCCCTTCTATAAAATAAAAATAACAATTCAATTTACTAATGAGAATGAAAATTAATTCACACATTAGAAAGCAGGATCCTTTGTTAATAGAGTGTTCTATTTTAGAACCTTATGTTTCAATTCAGCTTTAATTTGAAATGCTTGTTTTCTTTCTAATGTAACCAGGATTTTTGTTGTTAGTGATGGTTCATCTAAGAGTCCTTTGTTCAACCTGCCTGCAGTAACCGGAAAAGTGCCTGGTTTTGACTGTGTTGGAAAAGCACAATAGGCCTCTGGTCCTCCACAGCAAGGAATGTGATCAGAGTTTTTCACTTTGGACTTATGCCCCCTTCAGCAACCAGTTGTCACCACTGCTGTTGACCTGCCATTTGCTTGATGAGTTCAGGGTGGATACAGGAAACTCAAATGCTTCAGCAGAACTTGTTAGGCCAGCTGCTGATGACCAACTGAGAGATCACATTTCATGAGTATTATTTCATGTTTTGGGTGATATCTAAATATCCATTCATATCTAAAAAGATGGCAAAGAAAAATTACAAAGAGGAACATTTAATGATTTTCTAAATGAACATAATGTAATAATAATTGATATAAAATCGAGCAAGTTTGCCCTGAGTAGATCAACTTCTTTCCAGCAGCTGTAAATGTTGCCTCCAGCTGCATTCTTTTCATGGGCAAACAGTTCAAGTTTTGTACATTTTATCAGACTCATTTGAAAACTATTTCCAAAATGTTTTCCTCTGATTCTGTTTTGAATAATTTTGCATCTATAATATATTTTTTAGATATTTTTCTCCAATTAAACCCTTTGAAAGAGAAATGAATGAAAAGTTCTACTTCAGCTTTTCCAAAAGTTTGACTGTTTCAGATTGCCCCTATGACTGCTGTGAGTTGTATTTATGAGAGATCCTTTGTCCAATAATTGTCATTTGCATCCCAAACTGGTTCCAATGTTATTAGCCAAGAACAGAGACTCAGGGAAGAAAATTAAGTATCTCACTGTTCTGTGTTCTTAATTTGGCTATAAAGGAGAGATTTTTCTACAAATGCTATAAATCAGTGCCTCCTAGACTTTAATGTGCATATGATTCATCTTGTTAAAGCGCAGACTATGACCCAGGAGTTCTAGGGTAGGGCCTAAGGCTCTGCATTTCTAACATGTTCCCAGATAATCTTGATGTTGCTGGTCCAAGGCTCTAAATTTTTAGCCAACTTTTTTCATTTTATTTCCCAGCAACCATAGCTTCCACCTGTGTCTCAACAGACAGTGGCAAGAAAACCAGTTGAACCAGTTTTCAAAACCCTTTACAAGGTAAGGAGATTTACTTTAAAATACTCTAAAAATTTAATAAAACTAAAAGTGGAGTAAACACCAAGTAGAAAGATGTCCTGGTAAGAATGGGTCAAAGGTACATGAGATTCACTTAAGGAAAGAAAAGAAATCTATTCTGTATGACACTCAAAAGTATAGTAAATAAAATATTATTAGAGTTTTTTTTTTTTTGTCAAGATCTATTGTTTTGGTTGGTACAACCTCTGAGTGAAATCTCCCTGGGATACCAAGAAATATCCTCCACTCAAGATGCCTTGCTTCATATTAAATTTAGTTGCTTGCTTGAGTGTAAACATAACAGACAATGGTGCCCTTAATCTCTTTAATCCAAGAAGCTGTCTGGTCTCTGTCTCCCAATTTAGGAATATTTTCCAGCGAAATTCACAGATTGCAAAAGATTATAGTAGTCTTTCTAACTTGTCATATCCCCACTGAAAGAAGGGATGTACGTTTCTCCAGTCTCCACTACTGGTGTCTTTAAATGACCATCATCTAAGTTATCATCCAGTGCATTAATAACCATCAGTCATTTCACAGGCACATTTAAGTTTATTAATAGAAGTGCATTCCATGAACAATGGAAGAACCTAAGTGAAGTCCATTAACCCCAAAGGGGAGAAGAGCCACCTAAAAAAAGTAACCAAAATAATAGAAGAGATAAAATAAAGATTTGCTAGAAAATGAAGTTGATGGCTGTTTTTCTCATCTGAGACTATTCTGCCCAACTCTTCTTTAACAAATGGCAGGCAGAAAAGAAAAATTGGAGGAGGCAAATGCTTCTTCCTATGTCTTTTACCCACCTCCATTCTCCTGCAACTCATTCTTTCAAAGTTTGTTTTAGCATAATTATTCCATTAGTTTCTGTGTTACTACTAATTTGTAGAGATTAGTAGTGCTAGTGTAGTGCTATGATATATAATGGATGCTCAATAAATTTTTTTAAGTGAATGAATGACTGTATTACACATATGGTAATTCATTATTTAAAACTTTTTGCACCTTTTCTTGATTCACTAAGAGAATGGAAAAAAATACAAATTGACATTTAAAACATATGTATACTGTAAAACTAGAATGAGTAATATATTTGGTTTTTATTCAGAGTAAGGGATAAAATGCATTCATTTTCTTAATTTTCTGAGCACCAACACTAGTGAAATGAATTCTCATACTTTGCATAATCTCTTAAGTATTTGTTCAAGGAAGGAGTTTATAAATCAGAAAGAGGCTTTCCTAATTTAAAAATAAAAATAAAGTGTCACCCATCTGACTTTAAAGCTCTTGGTACCTGGAAACTATTACTGGTTGTGGTGGACTATAATGTGCCACCCTGATTTCCTTTCAGTGAAGGGCTTGTTAAGCTTCAGCTGATGGCAGTGCTATTGGCAGGCAAGCTTCAGCTTTCAGCCTCTTTGTGGTTGCCTCAGCTGCAAACAGTCATCTGCTTGAATATCATTCCCCTTACCTGATGACTTATATCCAATGACCAGTCAATGCAAGGGTTAAAAGATCTGGCCAACTTGATCCAACTTGGAACAACTATACAGGGCCATTCTACTTTCAGAGTTCACTACAGACTTGGCCTTGGCTATAGTTGGGCCTACCTTATACCTCAACTTCTCCCTCTTTCCAAGCCCTGCTTCCTTCCCCTAGGGTATTCCCTAATAAATATTCTGCATTTTAAACTTCATCTCAAAGTCTGCTTCCTGGGGAACTCAACCTATGATAATATTATTTCCATGCTCTTTTTATACAAAATACAGAAAATGTTTGTAAATATCCACTGATGACAAAATTGCCACATTTTGTAGAATGTACTCTCTGAAAGGACACTTGTTCTGGGTCAGAGCTGTTTGTTAAAAATCAACAATGCTGAGGTTATTGTTTCCTAATTATTTTTTATTTAATCATTGGGTTGATGACACAGGAGTCACATTGCCATGGTGATTCCCCTGAAGTGAAAAGAACCTCATCTGAGTTTCTTATACTACAAGGTTAGAATTGGTGCAGTGGTTTCTAAGTTGACTACTCTCCTCTGATCAGGCCATGCTGACATAAAATAAGCTCTGGAAATTTCTCTTCCCTGGATAGACTATGTAGCAACCAGAAATGTGACTTTGGAAGACCAATCTTAGAAATTGTCTCTGGATTGTTAAGTTACCCTATCACCATTCCTGGGGCTCTAGCCTACTTGCTTTGTAGTCTTCCCTCACAAATGTATTTCTTTATCTGTTTATATGATATACTAATAATTTCAGGGAGAGAGGGGTAGTGAGAGGTATCCATGGTGAGAGTTCCTTCAGTTGTCTCCATGGAGATCCCTGCATAGCTAATAAATGCACAGCTTAATTTTATTTCTTATCCTAAAATTACCAATGGCCTCAACTTTGGAATATGTGTGGTAGAAGCCACCAAAGCTCATACCACAATTTATAAAGCAGGTAGAGTGCCAAGCTTCATTGGAGACTCAGTCTCTATTTTTTATTTCCTTTTTCTTTTCTCTAGGAATCCAGGGTCCTTCTATGTTTTGTACTTTGTATCCACCCCCTACTTCATTAGGAAAAAGAAACTAAGGTATAAATAAATGATAAAGCAGTATATTACCATACTCTGGGGGATACATTTTTAAATGAAAAGGGAATAAGTCTCTAATTAAGGAGTTTCAGGAACTGAGAAAGTATGTGAATAGGGGAAGAATGGGAAAAGGTTGGGGAACAAACACTATGCATTGATTAATCTGTGCCCTAGTTTCCCAATCTGAAAGGGAAATATTATCTATCTCTGATGGTTGTTATGTGAATTAAATAAGATATGACATATACAGTGCTTAGAACTGTGACTTGTTCAGCTACTGCTCTTTTATACTAACATTTATTTTTACTCAAAAGGACATATTAGGACAAGTTTTCTTGTGTACCTTTAACCTGATGAATTAAATTACTGAGTCTGGTCTTTCATTTACAGAGAAGCTATAAAGCCATGCTATTCAAGCAGTGGTCTAAGGAGCAGAAACAATAGCCACAGCAGGAATCTTGTTAAAAGCCTGGAATCTCAAGTCCCATTCCAAACCTACTAAAACAAAATCTGCATTTTAGGTGATTCCTGTGTGTAGTTATCACCTGGAAATAAGATTCCCAGGTGATTCCTATACATATTAAAGTCTGAGGAGCCTTGAAGTAGGGATAGTGGTCTCAAATAGGAACTCTGGAGTCAAAGAGGACCAAGCTTCACTTTACTAGCCGTGGGACCTTGGGCAAGTTACTTCATCTCTGAGTCTCAGGTCCATTATGTGTAAAATGTGGAATAATCACATATCTTTGGTAGGGTTGTTGTGAAGATTAAATGTGAAAATATGTAAAGCGCTTTTGATGTGTATGCTGGGCAGCTACCAAGTACCTTATGAACTGTGGGTATAACTACTTTCACAACAATCTCAAGACTTTCAAAACATGTAGTTTCATGCTCCCAGGGACAAAGAACTTGACTTCAATTAGTTCAGGACTGTTCATACATTCACATGATTTTAAAGATACATAAAAAATGTTAGGGCCCTGGCTGGTGTGGCTCAGTGGATTGAGTGCTGGCCTGTGAACCAGGGGATTGCCAGTTCAGTTCCCAGTTGGGGCACATGCCTGGGTTGTGGGTCAGGTCCCTTGTAGGGGGGGCATGTGAGGGGCAACCATACATGGACATTTCTCTCCCTCTCTCCCTCCCTTCCCTTCTCTTTATAAATGGATAAGTAAAATCTTTAAAAAAAATGTTAGGGATGTTCTTCCAGCAATCAAAAAAAAAAAATGTGTTCTAGTAAAGATGGCAATGTAGGTAAATCCTCTACAACCACATCAAAATTACAACTGAACTACAGAACAACCACCTTTCAGATCCACAAAATCTAGCTAAACAGAAGTCCTACAACTAATGGTACAAAGAAGCCACATCAAGACTGGTAGAAGGGGCAGAGATGTGGAATATGCTGGTCCCACATCCACATGCGGTAAATAAAAATCAAAAGGAATGTGTCAGCTGTGGAGATTCCTCTGAGAAATGAAGAATCCCAGCCCCACACCAGGTCCCCCAGCCCAGGGCTTCAGTGCTAGGAACAGAAGCCTCCATAAGTTCTGGCTATAAAAACTAGCAGGGATTGAGGCTTAATGAGAGGGAGGGTTTCTGGAGTCCTAGGCATTTCTCTTAAAGGAACCATGTACTAACTTATTTGGACTCACTCACTTTGAGATCCACTGCTGGGAAAGCAGCTCAAAAGGTACCAGGAACATACAGGGAAGAACTGAATTGTCTGACACTGGGGCAATAGTTTGAGGAGAAGGCTTCTCCCAGACATAAATGCTGGCAGAGGCCATTGTTCCTTTGCTGAGCCATTCCCTGAGAGGCTACAAGCAGTAGCCATATCTGAATCTCCATCAACCTGGCTAAAACTGCTCACCCTACTGTGGTGATTCCCTGAGACCCCACCCCACCCAACATTCATGTCCACCTAAACTGTTTCCAGTGGCTTTTCCATACAAACAACCTTTGTAGGCTCATGTTTCAGACTTTCCTAAAATCTTGCAAAGAAGCAGCATCCAATCTTGGTGTGCCCATACCTTTTGCTAAATGGCCTCAGGCCAGGAGCTAGTGGCAGCCTTCCTCAGTTCACAGCTTGGCCTCTCCTAGGCATCTCCAAGATCAGCACAAGTAGCAGCCATCTGAATGTCACAGTGCAGCTTATGCTGGGTGGCCCTGGGCAGGGAACATGTGGCAGCTGACTTTGACCTGCACCTCCCCTCCAGGACTGCCCCAGAGCCAGCACTCCCAGTGGACAACTTCAGAGTATGTGGAAGCATCACCCAACCACTTCGACAAGTGACATACTCAAGGTACAGACTCAGTGGGCATCAGAGCCCTGCTGAAGTAAGTCCTGCTCCTTGGGGTTGACCCCTACACAGCTGATCCTCCACAATGGTCACAGCCAGTCAGAGCAGCCAATTGGCCTGGGGGGGTAAATCCCTCCCATTAAGGTACCAACAGTAATCAACTACAACAGTAGAGTATACACAGCCAACATGAGGCGGGGGTGCACTTGGAGTGCCCGGCTTAGGTGACTGGGGAGGCTGTGCCAATGGACCCTACAGGACACCTATTATATAAGACCACTCTACCAAGACAAGGAAATGTAGCAGCTATACCTAATACACAGAAATAAACACAGGAAGGCAGCCCAAATGAGATGGGGGGAGGGAACATGTTTCAAATGAAAGAACACAACAAAACTCCAGTAAAGTAACTAAACAAAATGGAGACAAGCATTCTCCATTACTAGATGCAGTATACAAAACACTGGTTTTAGGGGTGTGAGAGGCCACCACCAGGACCACCTGGCTGGTTGCAGGCAGAGAGGGAAAGGAATGGAGAGGGAGAGAAACAGTGATTGGCCACCTCCCACAGGTGCCCTGACTGGGGACCAAACCTGCAACCCAGGAAAATGCTAAATTTCAGTTAGAAATTAGTGAAAATCTTCTGTTAGAAGATAGCTTGAGAGTCCATAGACCTTGGGGGAAAGAACAGCTCACTTAGACTCTATACAGGCTTCTTAGAGGCAGCCTTTGGGTTTCTGAGAAACATCTGCTTGCATTGTCCATAATTGTGCTCTTCATACTTTTTGGGACAGTCATCTGTGTTTCCTTGAATCCACTGGTGCCAGATTAAGGGAGACTTCTGGCCAAGATGGAGGCATAGATTAACACACTTTCGCCTCCATGCACAACTACAGCAAAAATTACAACTAAACTACAAAACAAACAACACCTAGATTCATCAGAAAATTGAGATGTATGAAAGTCCAACAACCAAGGATTTAAAGAAACCACATTCATCCAGATGGGTGCCTTTTCTACAGTAGGCCACACTACTAAGACAGGGAGTCAAAGCAGCTCTACCTAACATGCAGAAACAAACATAGGGAGGCTTCCAAATTGAGGACACACAGAAATATGGTCCAAATGAAAGAACAAAACTTAAGAAAAAGAACTAAAGGAAATGGAGATAATAAGCAACTCATCAGATACAGAATTCAAAACACTGGATATCATGATGCTCAAAGAAATCACTGGGTACTGTAATAGCATAAAAAGGACCCAGGAAGAAATGAAGGTTGCATTAAGTGAAACAAAGAAAAATTCACAGGGACCCTGGCTGATGTGGCTTAGTGGGGTGAGTGGCAACCTGTGAACCAAAGCATTGTTGGTTCAATCCCTAGTCAGGGCACATGCCTGGGTTGCAGGCCAGACCCCCAGTGAAGGGCACATGAGAGGCAAACACACATTGATGTTTCTCTCCTTCTCTTTCTCCCTCTTTAAAAATAAATACATAAAATCCTTTAAAATGATACTCCTCATTAAAAAAGAAAAAGAAAGGAAGAAAGGAAGGAAGGAGGGAAGGAAGGCAGGCAGGCAGGAAGGAAGGAAGGAAGGAAGGAAGGAAAAGGAAGGAAGGAAGGAAGGAAGGAAGGAAGGAAGGAAGGAAGAAAGAAAGAAAGAAAGAAAGAAAGAAAGAAAGAAAGAAAGAAAGAAAGAAAGAAAGAAAGAAAGAAAGACCCACAGGGCACCAAAAGTGGAGAGGATGAAGTTGAGATTCAAATGAATGATTTGGAACATAAGGAAGAAAAAAGCATTCAATCAGAACAGCAAGAAGAAAACAGCATTCAAAAAAAAATAAAAACAAAAATAGAATAAGGAGTCTCTGGGACATCTCTAAACACACCAACATCCAAATCATAGAGGTGCCAGGAAGAGAAGGGGAAGAGCAAGAAATTGAAAACATATTTGAAAAAATAATGAAACAAAACTTCCCTAATTTGGTGAAGCACAGAGAGTCCCAAATACGATGGATCCAAAGAGGACCACACCAAGACATGTCATAATTAAAATATCAAAGGTTAAAGATAAAGAGAGAATCTTAAAAGCAGCAAGAGAGAATCAGAGAGTTACCTACAAAGGAGTTCCCATAAGACTGTTAGCTGATTTCTCAAAAGAAACATTGCAGGTTTGAATGGACTGGCAAGAAGTATTCAAGTGAATGGACTGGCAAGAAGTATTCAAGTGATAAAAAGCAAGGACCCACAACCTAGATTCCTCTATCCAGCAAAGCTATTATTTAGAATGGGAGGGCAGATAAAGTGCTTCCTAGAGAAGGGAAAACTAAAAGAGTTCACCATCACTAAGTCATTATTATATGAAATGTTAAAGGGACTTATTTAATAAAAAGATGAAAACTATGAAAATTAAAATGGCAACAAATGCACAACTATCAACAGTTAAGCCTAAAAAAAAAAAACTAAACAAACAAGCAGAACAGGAACAGAATCATGGATATGGAGATCACTTGGAGGATTATCAGCTGGAAAAGGGAAGGGGGAGAATGGGGTGAAAGGTGTAGGGATTAAGAAGTACAAATTGGTAGATACAAAATAGACAGGGGGGTGTTAAGAACAGTATAAAAAATGGAGTAGCCAAAGAAAATATATGCCTGGCCCATGATCATAAACTAAGGAAGGGGAGGGAGTGCTGGAGGGAATGGAGGTACTGGGACAGGGGGCTAAAGAGAGAAAAATTGGGACAACTGTAATAGCAAAATCAATAAAATATATTCAAAAAACAAAACACTGGTTATAAGGATGCTCAATAAACTTAGTGGAAGAGTGGATGAACTAAGTAAAAACTTAAGGGAAGAAATGGGAAACATAAAAACAGAAATAGAAAACATAAAAAAGAACCAATCAGAAATGAAGAATACATTAACTAAAATGAAGAATACATTACAGGGAATCAACAGTGGAATAAATGAAGCAGAGGACTGAATCAAAGATTTGGAAGATAGGAAAGCAGAAAACACCCCATCAGCAAAAAGAAAAAAGAATTTTAAAAAATGAGGATAGTATTAAGAGCCCCTGGGAGAACTTCAAATGTACCAATATTTGCATAATGGGCGCACCAGAAGGAGGAGAGAGAGAGCAAGGAACTGAAAACTTATATAAAAAAAATAATGATGGAAAACTTCTCTAACCTAGTTAAAGAGAAAGAAAGAAAAAAAAACCCGAAGTCCAGGAAGTGCAGAAAGTCCCAAATAAAATGAACCCAAATAGGCCCATACAAAGACACATTATACTTAAAATGCTAAAGGTTAAAGACAAAGAGAGAATATTAAAAGCAGCAAGGGAAAAGGAGTTAGTTACCTACAAGAGTGTTCCCATAAGACTGTCAGCTGATTTCTGAACTGAAACTTTGCAGGCCAGAATGGATTGGAAAGAAATATAAAGAAGAAAGAAGGGAAGGGAAGGGAAGGGAAGGGAAGGGGAGGGAAGGGA